>JPKY01000017.1:0-293864 GCA_000769265.1 Hapsidospora chrysogenum ATCC 11550
GTGTTCGTAGCGAACGCGGACCTATAGTGCGAAGGTTTCTTAAGACCCTACTAGAGGGGGGGTAATGTTATAGGCTAGGCCTAGGGATATAGACCCGGCTGTGCCTAGTCGGAGAAACTACGGCCCATGATAACGAAGCGATAAAGAAGCGGTTAATCTTCTACCCCTTCTCTACTTATTCCTTAGCTTAAGATAAACTTCTAACAGTCCTTCCTTATTGCGCAAACTCGAAGTGAACCGTAACAATAGGGCCTACTAGCTTCTATATAGCCTTATAAGACTTCGCCGTATCCTTCTCCATACGGTGCCAGGGTATCTGGCTTCGGCAAGCTTATGTGGCATGGGACAACGAAGGACGACCTTCTCAGATGACCCACTGGACTTCACCTCGACGAAGACGCAAACATTGAAACCGCCTCGGATCCACTGGGACGGTGGTTGCACAATGCATGTGTCATGCCTGCCCAGCCGGAGGTTATGCTTGATGATGGCTTCGACGGAGTGTTTCTGAGCCCATATGTCTTGATAGAACTTGTCCGTCGCGGGCCCGTAAGAGGCCCAGTTGATGACATTCTTCGAGGGCTGACTCGACCGTGATAGGGTCTCGGCCCACAAGCTCCAGTGTCGGCGGCATGGCGGCCGGTGATCGCAGCAGAAGAGGTGGACAGTTTTAGCAGAGAGTACCATGGAGGGAGAGGGCTTGGAAGGAGAGGGAGATACATGGTGATTCAGGTGGAAGTGGAAGCCATCGTTTCCTTTCTGCGCTTTTAATCAAGTTCACATAAAACCTGCCGATGGCATGTGATGTATCCACACCCCAATGGGTCGCGATCCAAAGTAGGGTGTCTTGGTGTGAAGGTCCAACTTCCGGCGGGAAAAGGAGACGCGTTGCGACGGTCGCGTGTTGCCCAAGTCCGCGCTACACCCGCCCTCGCTGGAACCAACGGCGTGTAGTCAGCATCTAGAGAGGCCTGGGAGAGGCCTGGAACACTCCCGGAGAGGATACATCATATTAGCATGTGTACATGTATATGAGTGTGGTATATATGAGTGTGTTTATATAAATGCCTAGGTAAGTATGTATATGAGTGTTTATACGTGTGTGTATACGTGTGTCTACATATATGTGCGTGTGGACATAGTGTGTGTGTACATTAGTGAGTGTGTACATAAGTGAGTGTGTATATGAGAGTATACTAGTGCCTTTCAGTGATGTGTGTGTATTTGTACATATATGCCTCCCTCTCGTGAACCCTTTCCCGGCGCCTTCCAATTCTCTTCCAAGATGGAATCCACCGCCATCCCCAATCTGCGTCAAAGCGAGTGCCCTGCCCCCAATCAAGCCACTGGTGACCTCTTGTCAGCCGCCTGGATTGCACGCTGCTTGGGCTGCTCAGCGCCTCGATGATGACTTGTGCCTCTTGCTGCTGCTAGCGGCAGAACCATCTGATGGTGGTTGGCGTGATTTTGCACGTTCCGCAGCCGCCTTCCTATTTTCCTCCAGGATGATATCCAAAGCATCCCGGATCTGCATCAAGCGTCTGCTTTTTCCCCAGTCAAGAATATTTCGGACATGCTTGCGGAAGCTCTTAAACTCCTCCGGCCTCGATAGTACGAACAAGTCAACCTGTTGGAGGTAGTACTGCAGGTTGTCTTCGCTCCACGATATATACAACTGTGCGACGTTGTTGTCCATTGCAATGCTGTAGGATAGGTTGTCGACCTGCTGCACGCTCTGGTGGCTGTGATGTATTTAGCTGGCGGATGGCGTTGAGGCAGGCGGCTGAGGCACCCGCGCATTGGTTTGTAGTAACCCAGAGGTTGCCATGAGTGCCTGCGGCGGCTTTGAATTCGATGGCGAAGAAGGGAAATTTGAGCCCCGTTGCTGTTATATCCACAAGACCTGGATTTTGAGGATATAGACTGGTATGAGCTAAGAATTGGGACTCGGTGAAGGTGGGACGGTCAGAGTATCCGTAGAGTAGATTAGGCTTCGGACCAGAAACCCTGAATGGGCTTTCCGGATTGTTAGGCGTGAGGTGAGACGACATTAAGGATGACTGGGTGCTTTCCAAGCCTGCTGAGCGCCCATAAGTCGCATCCTCGGGGCCTGGGAACACTCTGGTTCCGAAAAAGCGTTCCACGGCTGCCTTATTGCATCCGTCCCTAAGTGTCTCCAACCCGCGAAGATATTTATCTATGTCTTGAGAGGATGGACTAGGTGAGTCCCGCTCTGCCCGTAATCGCTTAACGTGGCCTGAGATATGATTAGGTAGCTGACCATACGCCGTTCGAAAATGAATTCCATTCGAGGCTAGGTTGTTACGGCGATAGGCGGCATTCCGAACACTGGCACTGCTGGAGCTAGAGTCTTCTGTTGCTCGGGACGATGTTGCCTTGGAAGGAGCTGTCCGGGATGAACGGGATAGGAGAGAAGCCGGTGTTGGGGGCACCGCAAACCCATCGGAATCTAGTGGTTGGTTGCCTATTTCTGGCGCCGACCTCGTGAGGTCCCTTGAAAGGGGATCGTGTATTGAACCGTGAAGATGGCTATCCGACCGGTAGTGCTTCTCACGGTCTAATCCGACCGACTCGAGCCACTTAGAAACAAAGGTGGAGACGGATGTAGGACCTGGGCCGGGATAGATAGGGTCGACAAAATCTTCTAGGAACGAGGCGTATGGATGCTTGGGCTTTGGATGTTGTAGAGTTGTCTACACGATTTGCTTCATTAGTTGCGAACGCAGTAAGGCGACGGTTGGTCGTACCTCATCAGCCTGCTCTGCTTTCTGGTCCTCGTCTCGGGGATGTCGTGTCTCCGCGCCTGTTAGTCGGACTCTCTTCGCGGATAGCGGATCACTCTCGGTCGCGTTGAGTCGCCTCTTTTGAGCAGATAAGGGTGCCGCGTCTCCGACGGGATCTCTTCTCCCTGGAGACTGTTCTAGGTCTGGTCGCGAAAGATCTGTGCTATACGGGTTAGGCGAGACTTCCTAGTCTCTGAAGACAATAGTATGCGCACCTGTAATAGCGTCGAGCAACGTTTCTTGTAACGCCTTTGATAGATGCACACGAGAGCGGCGTGTCCACCCCTTGGAAACCTCGCTGTTTATGGCGGGTATCGTCTTGACGGTCGAGGGTATTAAATTTATACCCTGCGCTCGAGCTGGCGGACCGACTATAAAGGGCGGCCACGCGCCGCGAGGCCGTTCGTTTCGCTAAAAGCACCTGCGGGTCTGGGTCGAGGCGATGTAATTTTTGGACTTGGGAGATCACGAAAATGCACTTTGCGACTCACTTAGCATGACAGCATTGGGTAGGTACCTGAAGGTACGTGTTGAATCGGAGGTACGACTAGTATGGGGGCGCTTAACGATTGGCTGTGGGGTACTAGCGCGAAGGTAGGGCGGTGCGGCTGCCTGACGGTCGCCGCGTCCAGACTCCAGCGTCTCGCTCCAGCCTGCATGAGGGGTGGGCCGCCCGGGGCTTTTATCTTTTCGAGCACCAACACCCAATCAATTCAGCCTCTCCCAGACGAGGCTCAACCGCCGGGGAGAAGAAATGGGGGCCGCAATCGCTGGCCTCGCCCAACTTCTTTTCGATCTGTATGTTGGGCGTCAGCTCATGCAGAATATTGCCCTACTTTTGGGTCGCAGATATCGTTTGACGAGCCGCCCAAGTCGACGTCGAGAGTGAAGGTGTTCACACCATCCATGCCCCTCGTGCACCCTTCAGTGCGACGTAGCCCGGTGAGCAATCTGGGGAAAAGAAAAGGGACCGTTCATTGACACCATGACGCCGCTTCTTGCGGACCGGTGAATGGGGATTCATTCCCGAGCCGAGGGGTTGCATAGGGGTATCCCCGGGCCAGCAAGCTAAAGGCGGAAAGGCTGGTCGCACGCATAAGACGGCAGTTGCCAGCACTGTTCCAACGCTCAAGAAGACCTAAGTAAGATACGGCGTCGCAGAATCTGGGGCCCATGGCTCTCCACACACGTGAACGTTAAAGAGGGTCTTGCCTACAGGCCTCATCATCAGAAGTACTGCCTTCCATGAGTCAAGTCATCCTACTAGGCCACGGTCCTACCAGGCCACGGTCATGCCAGGCAAAGGGTTGGCGCGTGAAGAACCAGGAAGCGTTTGGGCAAGGTAAGAAATGACCCAGTGACATGTTCTCCTGCGTAAAACACAGCCAACAAACAACGCAGGTCGCATACCTGCAGCCAACGGCGCCAGGTGACCAGGCTCCCGTCTCCTTCGCTCAGACATCTTTCCACACCGAGTCAGGCCAGAGAAGCACATCGTGACGATTGGCGTATCGCCTGGACTTCTTGGGAGCGCTTCCTGAATTGGAGCTGACGCGTACGAGCTGGGGACCATCTCTCTTGACACTGCCGAGTTTCTTGCTCCCACTGGGTGGGAGCATTGTCGTCAGGGGTTCTCGCCAATGTCGGTTTCGTAGGTGTCATGATATCGTTTTCTCACCAGGTGCACAGCGGTTGAAGGTTGGCTTCTGAAGATCTTGAGCCTTGGGGAGCTTGCATCAATGCTATAGGCGAGAGAGCTTCGATAGCAAGGTCATTGGAGTGTTGGGAATCGGAATGGACCGGAGGAACTTGCAATTTCTGGCCGGCTATCAAAGGGTTGGAGTTATTGCCGCAAGAATCAGCGAGTGTGGCTCTGCGACGGCGAGAGATGTGGTCCTGAGGAGGTGCAGTTGGAGAGTGAAGGCGGCGGCGCCCTTGAAGGGAAGAGAAGCTGCCCCACTTCCATGAAGGTCTCACTACACCTTATCGATAAGCCACTCGTAATTTTTTCCCCTGCCACGCAAGGCTCGATCTTCCGGGAGGCCCTCCATCGCCAACCGCGCGCCCGCGCTTCAACAAAAAAGCAACATCACCGCCATGGCGCCAATTGAGGCGGCCGATACGGCCAAGCCAAAGAAGTCAAAGAGCGACAAGTCAGCCAAGAAGCGCGCACGCGAGGAGGAAGCCGCTACGGACACAGAGCGCAAGCACAAGAAGACCAAGGGCGTCGTGGAGGGCGAGGCGGCGATTGGCGATAGCACGGCAGTCAAGAAGGAGAAGAAGGACAAGTCTGATAAGAAGGAGAAGAAGGATAAAAAGAAGAAGAAGAATAAGGAGAAGCAGGCTGAGGACGAGGTGCCGGTCAAGGCTGAGGTGAAGGACGAGAATGCCGAGGACGTCGCGCCGGATACCCCCAAGAAGAAGGACAAGAAGAAGAAGTCAAAGAAGCGCGATACCGTCGACGACACACCCCATGTTGCTGCGGACCAGACACAACAGGCCGAGCACTCGCCCGCGCTTGAGGCCATGGACGTCGACACCACCACCGCGGAAGCCAGCGCGAGCAAGATCCACCAACCCTCCGATATCCCAGCCAAGCCCCAATTCCCATTCTTCAACCAGACCGTCTCGCTCTACCTACCACTCTACCCCACCGATTGGGCTCGACCCATCACGGGCTGCGAGTCGCAGCACCTCCGACACCTCAAGAACCGCTACGTCCCCTCGCTGCGGGGCGTCCTGCTCGACTATAGCAACATCACCCTCGGCGAGCAGCCGAACCGCACCGGAGGCGCCGCCAGTACTGACGACGAGCCTACCGTGCTTACATCCCGTTGCGAGTTTGGCGGTGGCTTCGGCTGGGTCACAGCGAGCGTCAGGCTGTTCGTGCCCAGCCGCGGGGCCTGGATGGAGGGCAGCGTGAACCTACAGACAGAGGGTCACATTGGTGTCGTGTGCTTTGGCAAGTGGAATGCCTCTATCGAGGCGAGGCGGCTGCCGCCCTCGTGGAGATGGGTGTCCAACGAGGAGGCCGAGGCTGGTTTCGAGGAGACGGCGTCCGTCATCACCGGGGTCGACGAGCACGGCGTGGTGCGCCAGATCCACAGCACGGGGTACTGGGTAGATGCCAGCGGCGAGAAGATCAGCGGCAGGGTGCGCTTCCGCATACGAAACTTCGATGTTGGCGTGAGCGGGAACGCGACGTTCCTGAGCCTGCAGGGGACGATGCTGGATAAGAAGGGTGAGAAGGAGCTGGTGAAGAAGGAGGCTGCCGAGGCGAAGGACCGCAAGACGAGGAGGGGCCGCGGGCTCAGGAGGGTCGTGCCAGACTTTAGCATGACGAGGTTCGCCGAGGAGGACGAGGAGGAGGCGGCGAAGGGGGAGCAGGCGCAGGAGGCACGGGACATGGCTGGGCCTGTCGAGGGATAGACGAGCAGTGACTTTTACAGTGTATGGCGTCGAAGGATTTTCAACGAATGCATTCATGTTTCGTTTTCCACTTTGCACCGGTGAATTTTCCACACACACCCAGCAGAAGTTTAGAAGGGTCAACCATTCAAATTTGTGTGTTCCAAACTGAACCCCAAATATACAGCCAGATACAGCTAGTTGCCTGCACGCATAATATGTATGTATGTGAGAGTAAAGGGGGCCGACCGTGTATCACGCTGCCGCCTTGACCATGGGCTCCCACGGCCTGGCCATATCCCAGAGGTATATCTCCCCCCTCGTCTGTTCATCAGCACCACCAAGGCCCTTGACAAATATGTGTCGGAACAGCGGTTCGGCAGCAAAGAGGGGAAGGACGGGTGCGACGCTCGCCCGGTCCCAGCCGTCGGTGAGCCCCTCCGTCCGCTCCGGCTGGCGGCAAAACGCGTCGACCTTCTCCTCGTAGGTCCGAGCATCTCTGCCGGGGTAGTCGTCATTTGGGACGACCTGGAATCGCAGTCCCTGTATGTCGACAGTGATGCGCTGGGTGGTGCCGGGTGCGCTGCGGAGCACCCACGTGTGGTCTGTCCTGTCGCCGATGCTCTCCCAGTCGTACCACACCTGCGTGCCCTGCGCGGATGTGTCCTGAAGTATGAGGCGCGACTCACTGTCGAAGCTCAGCGAGCAGTGCTGGCGGGCGACGCCGGGCATGGCGGGGAGGATGATGTCGCAGCAGCGGGGGTCCGTGCCGAGGACGAAGCGGCCCGGGCGCTTGGGGGTCTGGTCGAAGGATACGACGATGGCGTTCTGGGGCCTGCTGGCGATGAGGTTGGGGAGGCGGGAGGTGAGGTAGGGTGAGGATGTGGTAGGGACGGTGCGGAACATGTTCTCGGGCATGTGTGTGGCCTTGTCAGCGCTTGTGCCGCGCGCCGTGGGAACCAGCCAGGCGATGACGTTTTCGTGGCTCGCCATGGTGCCGTAAGAGATGGATATTAAATAGAAGATGAAGAGCGGAAAGAAGTTGTAAGATAGGTTAAGTATCAAGAACAGGACGAGTTTCGCAATGAAAAGAGTGGCTGAGTAACGACGGTACTCTCGAGTAAGTCGGCTCGGAACGAGAGAAGTCGCCAATAATAACGACACTGGAAATGGTATAAAGAACAAAGAGACAGGAAAAACAAACGCTGACGAGGGGGAGAGAGAGAGAAGAGCTTCCCTCCAATGCGGTCGAAAGGGTTTATATCGAGGTTGCAGGAGTGTATGAGGCCAAGTCCCGCACACTCACGTCGTTGTAGAGTTTAGAAAAAACATAGAATGAGCGGACCCGAGAGACACGCGTTGAAAACACTCGTTTCAAGTCAGTCGTCTGCGAGTTGATCGTGGAGTCCGCGGGTTGGTGCGACTCGGTGGCACGGGTGCGAGTAACGCGATCGTCTGGTCCAATCGATCTGGCGGCGGTGTCGAGTCGCACGGCAACGCATCCCTCGCAACACCGAGACCTGGGAAAAGCACTCGCTGCCGCAGGATCTCTGGTAGGATGGGCGCGCTCTTGGTTATTGCGAGTTTCCGAATAACTAGTATGAATCATCGCGTGTGTTGGCATAGGTTTGTCTAGAGAGAGTTGCTCAGCCGCCAAGGGGCAGAAGATGGACTGTGCTCAGATGAATGATATTGGGGAGCCATGTCGCAGAGACGATTAAACCAAACAGCTTGCTTGTTTGACACAAGAACGCAATCGCAGACGTAGACCTCAACCATTCGATCGACATGATACCAGCGTCGACGCGTCTCGCCCTGGCCATTGAGGACTCTGCAAGGATAGGTTGATGTCCGTCAGCAGGCATCGGTATACCAGGGAGTCCCCGGAAGAGGCCAGTGTAACCGCGGTCGGGTCTATCGTCGGGATGGCGATGCTCCAATTTCGGCGATGAAACTGTCGCCAGCTGGGCCAGTAAGTGGGGAGTGAGGAGTGGTGACGATGCTGGCCTTGGTGTTTTGGCCGAGAGGTGGTGCTGCTGCCAGGCCACAACTAATCATGCCTCATATACCAGGCACAAACATGAACTTCACCCACCCACGTGCATCTTGCCGCAACATCAAACATCCATCGCTCCTACTCCGACCGCAATCAACCCTCCCATCGTCGACGGCCAATTGAAACCACAACCATGGCTTCCGGCACCACAGCAGAGCCGCGGCGTACGAACCCTCCGCCCTCGAACAACCCACCTCGGTAACGATGAATTGAGACGCTAACAGCCCGCCAGCCGCGACCCGCGAGGAGATGCGAGAGGCCCGCCTCCCTCTGGCCTACCGCGACAGCTGCGCCCACCTCCTCATCCCCCTCAACAAGTGTCGCCGCGATACCTGGTACGCGCCGTGGAAGTGCACCGTTCGTCATATAACCCCATCCCCACCCGCCAGGCCATCTGGACTCCGACAACCCAATGCTCGGGACCCTAGAGCAAGCAGCGTGCTGACGAGTTTCTCCCCACAATCAACAGGACGAGCGCCACAGCTACGAGAAGTGCCAATACGACGAATTCAAGAAGCGGGTGGCCAAGATGGACGAGCTGCGAGAGTCCAAGGGCGGGGCGAGGAGCAACTAAGTTTTTATCGACGAGTCCGACTCGGATACGCGAACGGAAACGGATATGTACATCTACAGAATAGACGACGTCTCTTTTTTTCCTCATGCCCATGGTGCGATGTTGCCGAGATCTCCCTCGGAGGGCGGATTGGCGTGCTTGAATGTGTGTATCAGAGGCATTGGTCTTTGCTGCTTGGCGTGTTTCGTGACTCGGGCTGTGAGGAGACTTATGATGATGCAGACCACCGCGGGCGACATTCCACCATCAGAGAAGCGGTTCCTACACGAAGAGGAACGGTCGCGCCGTTTTCACATCTCTCCAGGAAGCAACCACTCAAATACGACAAATTCGACCAAAGATATATTGACAAATTGAAGACCATCGCCATTTCTATTTACAACATCCAACAACGCAACTTACAAAAGTTACCACCAGGCCGGGCCGACCTGTGCTCTATATCAAATCTATTTACCAATACAACAGTATGGAAGGAGCTGCGTACGCTGTGTTCTCTTCCCGCGCACGAATCACAGCCCTCGACACTCTAGAAGAGGGAGTTGTCGGCACAGGTGAAAGCCCCCGTGATCTCGCTCCCGTCGCCGTTGAAGATATCCAACAGCCCTGTGATGGCGGTCCACAGACCGGCAGCGTTCATGAAGAAGGCCTGGATGATGATAAGGGTGTTGAGGACGGTGAGAGCAATCTTGGCCTTGGTGCTCAACAGGCGGCCCCAGTTGAGGAAGAACCAGAAGACGGCGCTGATACCGAATGTGAACCAGGCGATGAATGTGGCCGAGGAGATGGACAGGATGGAGTTGAAAATGGGGATGGCGTTGGCGATGATGAAGGCCACGACCCAGAAGCAGGTGGCGGAGCCGACCCAGACACCCCACGACTTGGCGGAGCGGTCTGTCACCTGGTGGGTGGACTTGAGGGCTCGCATCCCGACGACGTAGAGGTACTTGACGGCGGTGTGGCCGAAGACGAGACCGGTGCCGAGCAGGGCGGGCAGGACAATACCGTAGGCGACCTTGGCGGGGATCTCGGGGGCGGAGCCCAGGGCAGGGGAGGAGGTGTACTGGCCGGCGAGGCAGTAGATGGCGACGGCGACCAGGAGGTACAGGGGGATAGAGAAGACCTGCATGGCGATAAGGGCAGGGACGAAGTCCTTGGAGGGGTTCTTCATCTCGGCCATGTAGGAGACAAAGCCGACGTTGCCTTGTTTTTTGACACGGTATGTCAGAACACGCTTCAGGAATGCGATCGTTTAAAAAGGGCTAACTCACCGGCATAAGCATAGCAGATCTGCAGGCAGGCGTTGAGGCCATCCTGGAAAGATGGACTACCCACGACCTCGATCTCCTTGTCGAACCCACCCACCGGCGCACCCTTGGGGTCGGCAATACCAAGCGAGATGATGACGATGAGGACAGCAGCAAAGATGCTGATGGTGCATGGAATGCCCATGTGAGCGACGAACTTGAACTCGCGCGGAAGGCAGACAAGCCAGCACAGCACGGCAGACACGCCGATCCAGCCGACGGTGCACATGGCGTGCTCGGACATGGTGTTGAAGGCAACGGACAGGGTGACCGTGGCTGAGGCGCAGGTGAGGAGCAGCTTGAGCACGACGCAGATGCCCACGATGACCTCTAGCGTCTTGCCGCCGACCACGCGCGCCATGTCGACGACGTTCACGACATGCGGGTACCGCCGGTAGAACTGCAGCAGCTCGTAGGCCGTGTACGTGGACAGCAAGCCGAGGCCGACGATGGCGATGATGCCGGGGACCAGGCCGAGGACCTGCATCGTCGAGGGCAGCGACAGGATGCCCATGCCGACCTGGTTGGTGATGAGGACGAGGGCGGTGTCCCACCGGCCCATGGTGCGGTAGTTCTTGCCGCCCTCGCTAAAGATGTTGGCGGGCACCTCGAGGACATCAACGTCCGGGTCGGCGTCTTCGGTCGAGGCGGAGCGCGTGGGGGCTGGCTCCTCGCCGGGAGGCTTCTCCGAGGCGGCCTCGGCCTCTTTCTTCTTGGCCCAGAGCATTGTCGCGTCTTTTTATATGGCGCGGCAGGATGGATGGATGGATGGTTTTGGGTGAACGAGCTCAACGGTCTCCGTGTGCCGGAAGGGGAGGACGTTATCGCGAACTGCAGCGCCCCCAGTGTCCGTGTCCTGCAAAGCAAAAAGGGGGGGCCCTGTGGGAATGAGGAGACAGAATTTTGATATTCGATACAGTAATGGTGGGAAACTGGGGAAGAGTGGAACTTGTTAGTAACAAGAGAGCTCTCAGCCCTGTCTCCCTGTCGCAGATTTCTGGAGACACGAAGAATTGGGCATGTTTCCCCAGCGAAAAGATGGAGCATGATGACTTATATCTGGGTGTCGATCACTTCTCACACGACTTGGTGCTCAAGCCAGGGACAGAGAATGTCTTGGCCATCGTCACAGTGGGGAAGGGACGCCAAGGCGTCGATCACGGTGTTGTGCGGCCGAGGGGGGTTGGCCATGTGTTCCGAGAGTTCTCTTCTTGCCTTTGGCCGCGTAATGATGATCCGTCGTATTGGTTTGCCGCACATGGGAGTTTTGAGACTTGTTTCTCGAGGCTAGTCCGTTCTGCTTACCGAGGATCACCGGCATAGAGTTATGGTGTTGCTGGCACACACATACACACACATTTACCAAGCATGGGGATGGCCACACGTTATTCTTTTTTACTACATTTCCACTTCGTGGTCCCCGCTGGAGCCTGGAGCCTGGAGCCCTGGGGTCGAGTTTCCCTTCTCGTTCTGGAATGATAATGTGTGCATGCTGCTCCTTTTAGATGCAGGTCTTACATCTCGTCCCCACAGGCACCTCCGGGGACCTCACCGACGGACATTGCAGACAAAATTCATTCATTGTATTATTGTTGTAGTCTCATATCCTTATAATAGGCTTATTTACCCAGGGTACATATAAAATTCGTCCGGAATGTTACCCGTTGCGTGGCTTGCGCTCACTAACATCATCATATCATGAAATTCCACATGAGAGTCGACACATCTATGTGTAAGGTATCTTTAAATCAACCACCAAGCCGACCATTTGTCCCCAGGCTTTCCTCCCGCAATCTCTTATTAATTAGGTCCGGGGCCTTACCCCACCCATGATCCAGCGAAGGCAACCCGGTGGCCACCACGCCAGAGGACAGGATACCTTCCTCGGAGTCGGCCCTCCTCTGCAACCTAGCCAACAGCACCGGGTCCGCAGCCTCATCGTTCTCCTCCACCGTGATAGTTGTATCCGCCCGTATCGCACGCTGCTGGTCCGCAAAGTTACCGCCCTCCCGGCCCGCTGCAAAGGTGGGCCAGCTGCCATCGCGAGTGTGTCGGGCCAGCGGCAGCTCCGACACGGAGCTCCCCTCCGTCACTATACCTCCTACTCTGCTCCCGCCGCCGTCGGCGTTCTCGGCCGAGATGTGCACAAAGTGCCGCGGCTGTTGAGCGCCTGTGAACCGATAAGTGGAGGCGCTTGGTCTTCTGAATCCCAAGGAGCTGCTGTTGCGTGTGCGCGGCGATGTGACGGGCGTGACCCTACTCCCGGCGCCGGCGCCGGTGCCGTTGGCCTCCTTGTGATTGCTGCTGCTAGAGTTGGTGTTGGTGTTGTTATTGTTATTGTTACATGTATTACCCCCCGACGGGCCGGGCAGGTTGGCAAAATATTTTAGTGCCGACTCGGCAATGCGGTCGAGCACGCTCTTAAAGTCGTCGAGGAAAATGGCGTCGGAGGCACACTTGAAGACGAGGGCGAGCTGCGCGTGCACATTAACATCCTGTTCGCATTCTCTACAGGGGGAGTAAACAAGGTAAGTGAAAGTGAAAGTGGACTGGACTCACCCGCCAGTAGGGGTTGATGCCGCTCGGCCCGCTGGCGAGGGCCGTGACAAAGACGTCGGTGATGAGGAAGATGATGGAGAGGAGCATGCACAGAAGCATGACGCCGAAGCGCGGGCTCGTGCGGATGAGGAGTGGAAGGGTGTAGTCGTAGTTCTTGTTGATGACGAGGACCAGCTTGATCGTTGTGAAGATCCACCACGGGTCCCTGTATACTAGTCAGAATCCATGCATAACGGTGATGGGAGGCTTTGCTGGTAGGTCAGTCAGTCTGACTAACCTCACGAGCGGCTCCAAGTACCGCGAGTACCCAAAGAAGCTGTGCCCGAGATTGTTGAAGTAGTCAAAGTTGGCCCATGTCTCGAGAACCCAGTACGGCTGGACAGCGGCGAGGGAGATGATGAAGAAGCGGCCGCCCCAGCCTGGCAGGAAGGGCCTGATCTTTATCCACGATATGACATTGTGGAGCGTGTATGACATGTATAGGACTGTGGCAGTTCCACTCAGGATCCTAGGGTACGAGGTTAGCATTGGGCACCTAGCGCTCGGGGAGAAGACGACCTTACCAGCCGTAGGACGGAGGTTTGAAGAAGATGAAGGCGCCGTGCGGAATGGCGAGTAGCAACTAGCCAGTGGGATGAGTACTTGATTCTCTCCTCTGTCTTCTCTCTACCGCCGAGTGACAGAGAGCCTCCTATTCCCATCATTGATCAACAGCACTAGTACCATCGTGGGCTCACCTCGATCAGAATCAACTTGTGTAGCAGAACACCCTTGCGATAGTTGCAAAGAACGATGAGGATAATAATTAAAAGAGCCCCAACATTGAACCCCTGACCCCAAGCCTCGAGAATGATCTCCTTGCGTGTGCTGTCGTCGTTTATATCCATACTGTCGGCTCGCGCGACGACATGAACGGCGCTCGGAGGTGGGTAAGAAGGCGCCATGCCGGCAGTGTCCAATATCTTCAAGGCGTACGCTCGTCGCTGAGTACGTCTGGTATATGTGACGGGAATTGTTGTTGCCAGGTAGAGCTTCTAGACATCGTGAGAGCCCCGAAGTAGGTGCTACTATGGGGGGAACTCGGATGAGGCAGCTGATGAGGGGGGCTGATGAGTGAGACTGGGCACAATGGATATATCTCAACCATTGGCCACCGTGACCGAATGATGAGAGGCACAGACCAGCGAAGAAAGCAGGCTGTGGCTATCCCATCAACTGACTGGTTGGGTGTGGATGTTGGGTGAGGCGGCCCAGATCATAGATGGGATGAGGCGCCCGCCTCATTCAACATGAAGAATGTGGGCATTTATTTACTGCCACGGTACTATTCTAAGAGTAGATGCAGTGTTCACGTATTCTATCCACTTGGCGGTGATGGGGACACGAATAGTAGTACAGACATCTGATCCGAGCTACCCAATCTCAGCCCTGCCCGAGCCCAGACATCCGCCCTCACAGGTCCATCCCATCCCGCCATTTCCATGACATTAAATATGCGGGGTCGCTTCTTCGTCTCCGCGATTCGAGATCCGGGAGTGCATGGCAGACTCCACGGATGTGCCACCGCCAAGTTCGTTTTGGTCGGTGCCTGGCGACGGCTGCAGTGCGGCTGAAGCCATGTTCAGAGACGCCTTCTTACCATACTCTTGACACTCTTCTCGTGATCTCTAACATCCAGAAAATACCTTATATACACAACGTCCCGACTAGGTACTTTGTCTCGAGTCCTCGGCGCTCCATTCCAGGATTGCATTGACAGTTGAAAGAAAAGTCGGGCGATACTCGAGCCACGTTGCCGCAAATAGACCCCAAAGGGTCGCTAACGGTGCGATCTTATATGGGGAAGGGATCGACAGGCTCAGGGCGAATGCGCCATGCGCTCGGCATTGGAGGCTGAAGGGTCAGCAGGCGGACGACAGCGCATCTGCATCGCCCGGTCCGTATGAAGCGCGGGGGATCACGAATGGGCAGCCCCCCGCCACTTCACGTAGTACTACATGTACATTAATGTTAGCACACGGTAATTCCAGTATGTAACAAGACGACTGACGGCTGCCTGAGGACTCAGCCTGCCGTCGTCTTTCCCGCGCGGAGTCAGATATCCCCGTGTCGGTAATGAGGCGACAGTGTCAGGCAGTCACTTACACGGGGCCTTTCATTCGCCGGGTCGCAAACTCGCAATTGCTTCCTCGGGAACCCTGTCATCAGGGAACCAGTAGGAGTTTCGCCGGTTGGCCTCAGTTCTTTGTTGTCCATAGGCCGTGGGCATCCTGTAAAGTAGGGAGATGTAGATTTGTGGTCTGAAGCGAAGGGTATCTCGCCCACACCCGCCCGATGGATAGGTCATAGCGCTACCGTCGTGCTGTGCTGGTGATGCCAACGATATGTACAGAGTGAGCCCTCACGCAGCTTTTATCCATGGATCCATACATCCAGCTATTACGCCTCATCGGTGCTGTGGTACATGCATAGGTATGCTACTATTGAGCCGGGCCCACCGTCTGCCCCGAGGAAGACGATTGCTTGTGTTTGCTCTCCTCGCCAAGAGATGGGGGTCAATATGTTGGGTATTTCTCGTCAAGCGTCAAGGGATATGTACGGACCTGACATGCCTGCTTTCTTCCCTTGCAGTCAAGCGGTGCACGGGGTGCGATGTCGGGCGCACTTCACTTATATTGCTGGGGTGTCGTCCACTTACCGATCGGGGGTGATTCTTATGAATTGAAACTTTGGCCCACTTCTCTCAACGACTGTTGAGGTGATCACATACCACGTCGACGTGCTGTGAATGCCCGTGGACTGCCAATGTCGAGACGTTCTCCCCAGATAGAGCCGAGTGCAGAAAAGGTCCGCGGACAAGCTACATGGCCTGGCATACTTCATGCTGCGGGGTAGAAGGTACGCGTGCTTTCTAGGCGCAGGGGCAGCTTCCCATCGATCGAAGAGCCACACATGTAAATGAGCTTTAGACCGAGATGCTCATCGAGGAGCATATTGTGGGGCTTAATGTCGGCGTGGATGATGTTGTAGGAGTGGACGAGGGCTACAGCCTCCGCAGCTTCGTGCACCACTGTAGGCGCTGCACAAATTGGGATATCGACATCGGAGTCCAGGTAAGAGCCCAGGCTGCTTTCTCGACATGTATTCCAGGACGATACCCCCATCATCCTCCTCGACAGAAGAGCTGATCATGCGAAACAGACGTTCATGTCGAGGAAGACGGCGGAAGACCTCTGTTTCGCGCCGCAGCTGGCTCGCTTGGCTCGCTTGCCATCGTCTCTCGCTCGTACTGGCTTGGGGATGGGTGAATTTTTTCACGCGATCGCCGGGAGGCTCGAGTTCGACGATGCCCGTGTTGCCGAAACCTAGACAATTTTGGTAAAACCACACACCCGATTAGCTTCGACTTAAAACAGCGGAGAGCGGCCGACGAGAGGGACAGATCATAGATCGACCATACCATCCATCGAGTCACCTTGGGCGGGAATGGTCATGTGAGGTCATCATCGGTCTCGCCCATAGCCACTGACAAGCAGGCGCCTAGTAATTGGCTGGTATTCGACTTTGAGCACAGCAGAAAGGGTAACCTGGTTGACAGAGCTGTCACTCGTGCTCGGACGCGATCGGGGAGGACAATCGAACGAACTGTACGGATGTACAGTGGAGAAGCGCGTTTGGGCGTGTTTAATACGGTGCATCAAGAGTGGAGAACTAATTACTACATAGTAGGAATAGTCCGCGCTACATACCTAAAGCTAGGTAACGTTAGGTAAGTTAAGTAGTTTTGTATTACTCTTGATTAAAAAGTTAAATTTTTTAAGAGCAAGCCATGTACTAAAATTAGTTTGAGGCTTTGGCGCTAATCCTGCACACCGTTCCGTGCCGTAGCTACTTCTTGAAAATGCGCGGTCGCCGTCGGTAATACCTGGTAACTTGCATGTACGTGTAAGTTGTAGCTCTGAAGTTTTACCGTTTCTCGATGCAATTCAACGTCAAGACGCCATCCTTGGTTGTCTGTTCCATCACGCGCAGCCACCATGGGACAATGTGCAACGACATGATCCAATGCCACTGATTCTCTATTCATGACGATTAATGCCGTTGCAGCCAGTCGTACACCCGGTCCGCAATCTCAATATTATTCTTCTCCATGAAGAACATATGCCCGTTGCCATGGATTCCCTCCTTGCCCAGATCCGCATACTCCACATCTACGCCAACCTGCCGGAGGTACTTGACGGTGCAGTAGTCGTACGGAGCGTGGAACGATGCCTCGCCCGTGACGACAAGCTCGGGGATCTTGCTCAGGTTCTTGAGCTTCTTGGCCGGGTGCTTCTGCATGATGCACTCGTCGTGCTCGTCGTCGATGGCCGGCACGATGGTCGTCTTGATCTTCCCAGCGTCCTCTCCCGCGGGCGGCTTATACTCGATGGGCAGGTCTGTGAGGCCGAAGGCGAAGGCGGGATCATTTCCAAACGGCGGACGGAGCGTAAATGGTGGACCTGACGGCTCGAGTTGGACGATTCCCTTGACATTGATCGGGCGCATGTCTCCAACTCTCCAGCCTACCCAAACAGTTAACGCCACTTTTCTCAGACAGGGTCACATATGGTGGGTGGGTGTGCTTGGGGGCTGAAAGATACCGTATGCACCAGCCTGCGAGTGACTGATGATATAACAGTCGCCGACGATGTCTACCAGCGCCGAGTATGCCTGCGCATTCTGCTCCTCGCTCACGAACCGGTCCGTCTGGAACTGCACCTGGCTCCTGTAAAAGGCGTCGAAGGTCGGATCTCCCCTGCGACCGGTGCCGGGCCACTGCGTGTGCAGCTTCGCCTGAGGCCACTGGTTGCCATTGTTTGATACGTCGGTGAAGATGTCAGAGACGGCATCGGGCGGCCCGATGTACCCGATATTTCCCTCTTCTCCGGGATACCAGAAGGAGCGACCGCGTGAGGGCTGGTCTGAGAGGTAGACTGTGTGACCCTTGGAGATGAAGTAGGATGCCCATCCGGGCCGTCCGTCGGGGGTATCGAGGAAGTTGGTGCCGGTCTGGGCTGCGCCCGCGATGAAGATGATGGGGAGGGGCGGGTTCTCCGGGGCTGGGTTGGGAGAGAGCTTCTCGACGTAGATTTGTCCTATGATGGCCGTTGGCCAGGTATCGAAGACAGCATCGTCCTATTTCCGACCCCCGGTCTTAGATACGCCGCGTACGCCTGAGTGCTTGACTTAGGAGAAAGGGAAACTTGCCGTGATGTTGGTGTACTGTCCGCCAACGTACATAACCTCGCGCTTTGGAACAAGATCCGCGAGGCCACTCCCATTGGGTTGCGCATTTCCTCCTAGGAACGCGAGCTGCGTTGTGTATGCAAGAAGAAAGGTACGCAGATTGGCCATCGTTGACCCTCTAGCCCCCCCGTAAGTGCTGTTGGAGCCTAAAGAGGTGAGATCTCGGTGTCACATCAACTCCGTAGTGGGTGGGCCGCAGATGGATTTTGTAGAATTGGGAAACAGCGCGCATGGTTAGCGCATGCGCGACGGCGGCGCGGACGAGGTCGGAGGAAGGCAGCTCTTGGAGGCTTTTTTGCGAGTACATACATGGCCATCCCTGGCACCTGCGTTCCCATTATTGGCCGTGCTTACCGACGGACGTATGTAGCCGTATGTACAGTACATGCATGTCGGTTTCCCGCGGGTTCTCATCCCATGACCCTTGTCACCCTTGTTACTGCCATGTGCCGCTTATACGACTCTACGAGTAGGCAGCGAGATATGCGGATGGGATGCCGCGATTAAACCCGCGCGCCATCATTTTGGTTCCCCCGCCCCGGGCCAAGCTGAAACCTTAAATGGGTAGGATTATCCAAGTGGTGTGCCCGCAGGCCTAATTTGTCGTAGCTCAGTGACCAACCCTTGTCGCTATGCATGTCCCCGTTGGTTTCCCCCTTGAACTCAATACCAGAGCCCTGGTATGTCACCAATCTGTTATCTATCTGTGGGACAGCGCTGATGATGTCGATCGAACCAACGAAAATGTACATACATGTAACCTACTGGAAGGGGGCATGATCTTCACCACGACGAATGAAGGTGACGGTTAACCAACCTAGCCTGACTCAGCGCTATAATAACCCGCGCGTCTCACGCATCCGGTAACACCTCCGAAAGCCCGGAATATTATAACTTTTATAAGAATTGAGTCTCATCCCGCCCCGCTCACCACCCTGGCATGGCAACTCTATGATCACGGCCGTCGTCCCCACGATTTTCGGCACTGGGGGCGCTTCTCCCGAACGGCGCCCACTCTACCCGCCATGGCAGGCTCCACGGCGGAGCCGTCGCCCGAGTTCCTGGCTGAGACCAACGATCCGGGTCTGGACGAGCGGGTCAGCATCGCGTTTATTGTGATCGATACGGTTTTCCTGCTGGTCTTCTACTTGAGCCGGTATCTCAACCCCAAGGCCGTGGGCAGACCGATGTTGTGGTGTAACACGCTGTGTTATATATGTTGTATGGGGAGTGCGGCGACAGGAATCTGTGAGTGGTTCTTTTTGTCCCTGGCCCCCATTTTGTTTTTTTTTCTCTCTCTCACGGGAAGAGAGACGACTTGAGAATATGAAGAGATTTGGTGGGATTATTAGGTATTTCCCAGTGCCTGAGGGAAACAGCGACCTAACGTCCAGATGGAGATAATCGAACATGGGCCGGCAACAGACACTGACTGTCAGTAGTGATGACCAGAATAGGTGGCGTAGGATATCACGTCGCAGCCGTCTCAGTGACAACCTTCCAGACCTGGCTCAAGCTCTCCAAAGTCCTCGAATTCACCTACACGCCCGCCGTCATGTTCGCCAAGCTCGCCGCCCTGTTCCTCTACCACCAAGTCTTCGAGGTCACGAACTACCGCCGCGTCATCATCGGGATCGGCATCATCACCATCCTCCAGGGCGTGATTGCCCTGATCCTGGCGTTCTCGATCTGTCGGCCCTTTCGATACTTTTGGACGCAGGCGGTCGATGTGAACGATGGGACGTGTGGGGACGTGATGCTCTTTTATAAGAGCTACAGCATTCCGAGTTTGGTTACGGATGTGGCCATGCTGATTATACCCTGGCCCATTCTGCTCAAGCTGCAGATGCCAATATCGGAGAAGATTGGCCTTATGCTTACTTTTCTGACTGCATCGCTGTAAGTCCATTACGTCTCGCCCAGACAAGGATTTGGCGGGTGGGGGGGAAGAGAAAAAGTTACTGAGTAGGCGCAAACAGGGGCATAATAACATGCGCGCTCCGCTTCGCCGTCTTCTTCACCGTCCCCCTCTTCTCGGACCCGACGTGGTACGCCTCGGGCGGCCCCATGATCTACGCCCTCGTCGAGCCGTCCATCTACATGATCGCCAGCATCCTGCCCACCACGCGGCACCTCGTCCGGCGGGTCCGCAGACGAGTCGCGCACGCCAAGGGCGGCGGCGACGGCCCTTCGAGGGACGGCAGCGGTCGTCATCTCCAGTCGGCCGAGCTCGAGCGCATCGAGAATAGTGGTGGTATAAGCAGCGGGCGGGGGATCACGCGGCACGTGGATATATGGCAGGAGCAAACGAATTCGAGCCAGGAGGGTCTGACGTTGGGGGAGTGGTATCAGAGTCGGCAGACGTGGCACCAGAAACGGGCAGTAGACAAGGTATCGCCGACTACACCAGAAGAGCGTTCTTGTACGAGCGGTGGGATCACGGAACCATAGGCGCCCCATTGCGAATTTATATAGATGGCAAAACACATAGCGTTTGGCGTATGGCGCGTCCGGACGGGGCTGGAGGAATTGCAAGATAGAAGCAGATACCGACAACAAATACACGTATTATTTTACGGGTGCGTTTTTCAACTTTTTTACTTATCACGTGTCAAGACTGCGTCATTGCATGTGACCTTGAATCTTCAATGTTCGACGCTGACCCCGCAGCAGCGCCAAACCCGTGCCTTGACCATCACTCGCCAACCTCAACCCCAGCTTCCATGGATGCGATTCGACATATATTGGATCTCGCTTCCCTACCCACACGACACCCTTACACCATGTCTCCGAGTTGCCAAGATCAGACCGGTCGGATATGCCGCCGTCCAGGAACATCGGGACATGGTCAAGCGCTCTGTGGACATGCGTCTGTACAGGAGACCAGGTCCAGGGCCTGGGGCAGTTCGTCGGACCACCTTTGGGCCGCTGCGAATCGCGGCCACGCACATATCGTGCAAAATAAGATCTGTTGAACTAGGACGGTTGGTCAAATGGATCCAAGTTCGAGGCGTTGATTTGGGCAGCAGACAGCATGTGTCGTTCGCCGGCGATACACGACAACCTCTAATAGTAAGTGCCGACGGAGGCTTCGACAACGGGTCGCCCCGCGGGTCAACGCAGCCACTCACTGTCGACGAGCTCCATTTTTCCTTTCATGCAACACGCAAGGTGGCTGTCAACCTGGTAGCTTGACCTATCCGTTAACAGACTCCAACCCCAGTCTTACCTACCTATAACACCGTACGATACGGGTCTGGAGGGATGACCTGCTGACCAAAGTAGTCAACCCCTACCGGGAGTCTAGCCGCCTTGGGTCTTGATGCTCAAGGACAACTCAGAATGCATATATGGCGTCCAGCTCGCAGTGAGAGCATACCAAGGACCCCATATCTGCCCCACCAGAACAGCTCTCCGACCTCACGCCGCCCTTTGTGGGTCAGCTCGCGAGGGCGGCAGCAGCCACTATGCTTTGGCTATGTATTAGGTGAGTATGATATGTATCCTTGTTTCCCCTCATTCTCATCGCGCGACGTAGTGATTCATCTCACCTTGTCAAACTCACTCTTCCCATATGGCATCGTATAATGCCCATCATGTTCACCCTAGTAACCGCGATACTCGCTGTTGTTGTTCTGTGTCTTTGGCAGCCATGGCGCGCCCGAGTACCAGTTGGGACAAGGCCACTGCCTGGACCTAAAGGTGCGAAGGAGAAATGTCCCTCGTAATGCTTTGCGACATGGACTTTGTTTCGAGGGCTAATAGTGTGCGCCTTTCAGGCTTGCCCATCATCGGCAGCCTGCTCGACCTCCCCGAGAAGCACTCGTGGTTAAAGTTCCACGAATACATACAACAGCATGGGCCCATCGTGCAGCTCAACATCATGGGCCAGAGCCACATCCTCCTCGGAAACGAGCGCGTCTGGGACGACCTTGCTCGTGCTCGCGGCGCCATCTACAATAGCAGGCCACAATCCCCCGCGGCTTCAATTCTTACACAGGACCTGCACATCCTGCTTATGCCCCAGGGGAGAGTCCTCCGCGAGCGACGGGGAATCTTGTCTCAGCTTCTCTCTCGCAGTGCGGCCTCGCAGTATGAGCCTTACCAGTGGCTCGAGACCTACCGCATGGTCCGCGACATCGTTGACGACCCGTCAGAGTACAACGAGATCTTTGACCATTGGAGCACGGCCATGGGCAGTCGTATGCTGTACGGCCGCGCCATGCCGAAACGCGGCGGCTTTCAGGCCGAGGTCATGGCCATAACCCGCACGGCAGAGCAGACCGTCCAACCCGGCGCCTACCTCGTTGACACGATGCCCTGGATGCGCCGTCTCCCCGAGGCAGTGGCCCCCTGGAAGCGCTACCTCAAGAGCATGTCGCGGCGCGACGAGGCCTTCTACTACAAGATGTGGAAGTGCACTCGCGAAGACCTCGACAGCGGCCGCGACGTCCCCTCGTGGGCGCGACTCTGCATGGAAGACCTCAACAACGAGAAGAGCAAGGTCAGTATGACGGAGCGCGAGGCCGTGCACCTCATCGGCGCCACGTACACAGCCTTCGGTACCACGTCGGGCAACCTGAAGAGCTTTATCTTCGCCATCACCCGGCACCCGGAGTGGTGGCCCCGCCTCACCGACGAGATGGACGCCGCCGTCGGAGACAAACGCCTCCCCAGGCTGGACGACCTGCCGAATCTTCCCATCCTACGCGCCGTCGTGTGTGAAATCGCCCGCGTATGGCCCGTCACCCCCGGCGGGGTACCGCACCTCCTGACCAAGGATGATGTCTACCAGGGCTACCACCTGCCCGCCGGCTCGGTGGTGCACCTCGTGGCATGGGCATGCGGGCGCGAACCGGCGCTCTACCCGGACCCGGACATGTTCAAACCCGAACGGTGGCTGAGGCCGGGCTTCCCGACCTACAGGGAGCCCCTGACGGAGTACCCGACGCTGAACAACATGCCGGTGTTCGGGGCTGGGCGGCGTCAGTGTCCCGGCATGTTGGTGGGCACGCGGAATGTGTGCATCCAGGCCATGATGCTCGTATGGGCCTGCGAGATCAGTCGCGCCCGGGATGCGGCCGGGGAGGAGATTGTGCCGCCGGCCTACGACTTTGTGGCTGGGTTCAATGTGTTTCCCAGGAGTTTCAAGTTTGACCTTCGGCCTCGCAGCCTGGAACGTATGGCGATGGTTGAGGCCGAGTACGAGGCGGCGCTGGCTGCGGACCCGATGCGTGATTAGTTCTCTCGCTGTATGCTTCACCCCTTTCATGTAGTACTCTTACTACTCGTAGTTCATTAAGGTATTCCTGTTGGTCGCACTCGGCTCGGGACTTGGCTCTGGGGCATGACAGTTGGACATGTGTATAATCACAACATTCATGTTGATTACACGGCATAACCAACATTAAGATGAAAGCCGCTACACAGTCATGATGGCCCATGGCGGGCATGGTAGTGTAACTATGTGAATAATAGCTATCTTCACGTTAGTCGGCGGGATGTTACGAGGAGAACGTGGTTGTATTAGATGAGAGTGGCGAGGGCATGCTGTCGTCTTGCTGGGAACCTTTCCTTTCAACCCGCGTAGTACTTAAACCCCTTTTCTCGTCGAAGACCACCCTTAATCTCTTGGGAGCTTATATACGGCCCTGGATTTGTGTGTGTATTCTTAGTGGTTCTTTTAATTGCCAGCGGACTCTCCTTTACTGCATACGTATTGTACTGGTATCTAATGTGATGGAAGTAGCCTAGTAGTTTACCCTTATCGCTTGATTGAAGCTACAGTACTCCGCAGACAGCGATCGTAAATAAACTAGGTAGGGAATTATAGCGAGACAGCCTCAAACTGGTGCTCCGTAGCACAAGTAATTAAACGCGAGTTGAAAATAAAAGAATTGCCGCGTTACAATACGTACTCTGTACCTGTAAATCGCGTGGGGCCTAACCTCTAATTCTGTAAGCGAACTGCAATACATGTATGCACCATGCAGGCTGACTGCAGAATGCTACTTTGGCTGCGTGCGTGTTGTCCGGTAATTAGCTGTCACTTGAGGTATAACCAAGTAGCCTGTGACTCCGTGGATGAGGATTCAACGAGTACATTTTACCTACATGTAGTTTGAGCCTAAGACCTTGTCCCGTCTGGTAAGTAACAAGGCAACCACGGTGGCATAGCCATAGCCAGACTATTTGTACAAGGCAGACCAGTTGGCCGCCAGCGTAGCAGTATTATCCTGCGCCGCTACGAGCACAAGGGATAATAGAGGCTACTAGCGTTAGTATCCGTATGTAGGACAGGACTACCAGGGCCTCATTCGGCTTCCCCCCCCACACACACACACATTGAGGCTTGCGGCCTCGCTCAATCACAACACTTCATTTATCCTGGGCTTCTAGGCAGCTCTGCATCAGCCGCGTTCTTCGATGCGCCTCATAAGCGGGACAAGCCGTCACTTGGCATCCCGTGCCCGGGTCGCCTCCCTCATCCCGGCTGCCTCACTTTCCGCGGAGTTCCCCCCCCCCCCCCCCCCCCCCCCCCCCCCCCCCCCGCGCCCGAGACATATTGAAGAGACGACAATGATTAAGCCAAGTCGGCCTCCTCCGTTATGCCATTCTGTCCTAAATACACCACTGCTTGACTTCCTTTCCATCTGAAGAAAGCTTCTTGCTACTAAGAATGCTACTTTGATACTCGAGCCTCGGTACCATGCCCGCCATGGCAGCTCGACGATACAGCTACCCAAGATTCCTCGACAGTCAGACCATCCGCCTCCTCAAGTTTAAGACCCCATGCTCTGACCCGGACCCGTCGGTCACGGCCGGTCAGCCGTGCCTCGATGTGGCCGTGTTCAAAATGGAGTCCGCGCCGCCGTACCGTGCCTTGTCGTATGCCTGGGGACCGCCCGAGGACGGCAACGACGCGGCGACGTACGCCGAGTCGGAGGCCATGTCCGTCATCATCGACGACGAGTTCCACGACGTCATGCCCAATCTGTTCGACGCCATCGTCCAGATGAGAGAGTCGTACCCGGCATCCTACTTCTGGATCGACGCCCTGTGCATCAACCAGACCGACCTCCACGAGCGTGAGCTGCACGTCGCCATCATGGACAGGATATACCACAACGCCGACGAGGTCATCATATGGCTCGGCCGAGACACTTCTAACAGCTCCGACGTCTTTGACCTCGTTCAGCGGGTTGCCGACCTCGACGAGACCTTCTTCCACTCGTTTGGGTACACAGCGTCCCCCGAGGAACTCGTCACCTACGGCCTCCCGGACACATCCACCGCCGTCTGGAGACGGTATCTGGATCTCTACGAGCGCCGGTGGTTCTCTCGCGGCTGGGTGGTGCAGGAAGTCGTCCTCGCGAGGAAGCCCATTGCGCACTTGGGCTCGCTCAAGGTCCCCTGGGACGTCATGGTGTCCGGCTCCAAGATCTTCCTCCCAGAGCGTCTGCGAAAGGGCTTCTTCGCTCGCCTGCGCGACGTCAAGGACATAGACAGCCTGCCCCTGGGGAGGAACGCCTACAGGATAGGCCTGATCAAGGAGGCGTGCTTCCAGCGCATGGCGCAGTCCCTCCTCGTCGTCGAGATCTGCACCGGCACCCACGGGCTCACGTCGGCCGCGCACTTCCTCGTGCACCTGCTCCGCATGTCCAGGGATTTTTCCTGGGGCGACCCCAGGGACAGGATCTACTCGATGCTCGGCCTCATCAACTTCACCGCGCGTCTGCATGGCCTGCCTCCCTTGGACCTGAAGCCCGATTATAGCAGCAACTCAACAGAGGCCACTGTGCTCACCGCCGCTACCCAGGCCATAATTAAGCAGAGCGACTTCCTCGGGATCATTGCCCAGGTCAGCGACCCGGCGTTTCGGAGGACGCAAAATCTTCCCTCCTGGGTCCCCGACTGGTTCCGTTCCCCAAACTTTGCCATGGGCCGGAGGAACCCCTTCGACGCCTCCAGGCACCGGTCGAACAATATGTTACACTGCCAGTTCAGCGGCCAGCGCCTGTTCGTGAAGGGCACCCGGCTTGGGACCTTTCGGGGGGTGCATCGCTTGAAGATGGACAACGATATTGAGCACGTCATCTCCATGCTGCGCATAGCCTACAAGTCCTGGTTCCCCTTGGGCGAGGATCGCATGGAGGTCCTTTGGAGGACATTGATCTGGGACATCTACGGGCATGCCCAGGAGACCGACGAGCATCCGGCACCGCCGTTTCTGGAAGACTCCTTCGTCAGCTGGCTGTATTCGGCCGTGGCAAGCCAAAGCCCCCAGATGGAGCCGGCCGAGCTGTCGACACACATGGCGGAGCTCCACGCCGCGACTGTACCAGAGGCGAAGCAAGCGGGGGGCCTCGATGACACCCGAGACAGTCTCTTGGGGACGTCCAAGTTAAGGGCCGCATTGGCCCTGGCTCTGCACTGTGTCGAGGACGGGAGCGGCGAAGCGAAGCCGCCCCTGGCGCCGCCCCAGGCCGACCCGGAGAGATTTTCTAGCCATGCGAGCGGTGTTGTTTGGGCCCAGAACCTCTTTGTCACGGATACGGGATACCTGGGCATGGGTCCCAAGTCGTCACAAGAGGGTGACGAGCTTTGGATCGTTGCTGGTTGCCCGTTCCCCATGGTGCTGCGGAGACATGTGCGTGATGGAGAAGCATGGTGTTTTGTCCTGGGTAGAGCGTATGTCCACGGTGTCATGCATGGGGAGGCTGTGAGTGAGGAGACTGTCTGGGAGGAGTTGTGCTTGAAGTAAGATTCTAACTTGTTTTGTTATGTGTTTTTTTTTTTTTCCTTGGAAGTATCTTTGTCTATCAGGTAGCGTCTATTTTATACCCCTAGCGAAACCAGTAACGCCGTCATCTTTCATATTTCTCCTTTAGCTGATGCCTTTCCTTTTTAAAATTTCCCCCGTTTCTAGCATGACTTTATGTGCGTCGCCGAGTCTTTTAATCGTTACCCCTGCAGCTGCCGGACGTAGATGGCATAAGTAAGACAGCCAGCATATACGGACGCCAGGGTGATGACCATCGGCCAGATGAACTGATCAGGACGATAGAATACGATAGTCGACACGTACGACAGGAGCTCGAATATGTTCTGGATGGACGCCTCTGCCGTTGAGAACGACCCTCGATTGTCACTTTCGACGTCCTAGTAATATTTTGAAGTCAGCAAACCATGAACTAGACCAGGCGTAAGCGACGCTCACATTCTGAACGATATTCTGAACCGCAAGATCAACACCCCAGAGGCCGATGCGGCTGAGAATCACACCAGCAACGAGCCCGATCAAGGCAACCTTGCCGTCGCCGCCCACCACGAAGCAGCCTACACCAAAGCTAAGCCACGCTGCCTCCCATACAATGCTCACACTGCCACTGCGCACTCGTCCAAGCCGTGTCATCAGCCGCGGCGAGATCCAAGTTGCGCTGAGCTCCGCCACGGTGGACACGGTCCTCGCGACGCCGACGGCCAAGGAGGTGTAGCCGACCGCCAGCAGAAATGCAATCATGCGACCGGAGAAGGATAGAACGGTAAGATGGAGAAACGCATAGGCCAGGGAAGGCAAGAATGCCTTGTGCTGGACGTAGAGAACGATTGACGACCAGGGGAAGATTTGCCGCAGCATCGAGAGGACGCCAGGCGACGACCCCCGAGCACGGGGCGCGGGAGCATCACCGTCTGTCGCAGATTCCTCCTGGCTTACCATGGCGTATCCGTCGGACTCGTCGACCGCCGCCTCCTTGGTGACGCGCTGGGCTAGCTGTGGAACTAAATGGTACACCTGCCTCTTGTCAGCCTTGGTCCAGCCCCCGAGGCAGTGCAATGGCCACGATGTGCCTTACCCTCTCAATGAACATGTACTCAGCAAAGACAGACGTCACCGTCATGGCCAATGTGGTCCAAATGGCGACGACTGTGGAGATCTGGTCAAGGGATGCAATGAGAAACGGACCCAGAAGCTTGCAGAACAAGTCGATCTGGCGGATCTGAGCGTTCATGCCTGTTCGAGCAACCTCGTCTCCTTCCGTCATTTCGACAACCTAAAAACGTGAAGCCACCAATGAGCCAAGAGCAGACGAGGGCAGATATGATGCACTCACCCAGTCTCTCGTGATGGAGACAGCGTTCATGACAGCAGAGAGCTTCTCCACTCCGGCGAGTATGACAATCGATGTGAATAGGGCCGAGGAACCCGATGCACCGCCGTCGGCATTGCTCTCTAGGACCAGAAAGATGGCGCAAGACAAAGCAACGGCAACTCGCTGGCCAATGATGGAGACCTTGGCGACGACAAGGCGGTCCTCGTGATCAATCCAGACGCCAACAGCCGGCGAGAGCAGGATGGCGGAAGCTGCCCGGACCAGCGCGTACACGGACACGGGCATCAGCGTGTCGGGGTATATCGATGTCAGGAAGAGGGTCGACCCAAACTCGAACAGTCGCGAGTTCCACGCCGACAGTGCGTGAGAGACGTAGAGACGGAGTACGACCGATCCGGATACCGTGTTCGGCTGGTCCGCCTCGGGAACGTCGTCGTCACTGCATGGCGCCATGGGTGCTGAGGGCATCATGGGTGCTCATTCAACCTGATCGCCGCCCCTGCGACGTCGTGGGTGTGCAGATCGGACGGCCCAAACGAGGCGGTCAGCGACCGGTGGTGATTCTGCGTCGCCTGGCGAGGCCACCTGGTAGATGGTCGGGATCATCAAGAGGAGATTAAGAATTGCAACTCTGGTCTGACTCGCGTGCCTTATTAAAAGTGCCAGTATGCAAGAGTGCTGAGCTGAGAGGGTCTCGTGAAACAGGCGTCTGGCGAGTTGAATTTTTATAAGGGAGTAAGCTAATATCCCATCCCGTACTTATCCGTTATACGCATAGCACCATCCCGACCTACCCTGTAGTGATATTGTGAATATAAATGTTCTTCTGCAATCGTTGTTTCATGCCGTTGTAGTCCCACTCGTCGAAAGAGGTCCATCGCCTGCTCGGCAGGTCCATCGGTCTACAATTTCTTTTGGCATCGGGAGTGTGGATTGCGGCATCGAGGGAGTAAATGCTGGGTGGTCGATGCAAAGCTTGGAAGGGTGAACGAGACAATAGACCAGGTTGGGTAGTGGGGAATCCGGGGATGGCAAGCCGTCGGGGAAGACTCATCTCACGCCTATCATCGCCTCATTGCCCCCGGGGATTGGTTGCGTAAAAAATATACAAGGCTAACACAGGAGGGAGTAGGGTTATGATCTGGGCGGCTATGTAGGGAGAGGACCGGAGGAGACGAGTCAGACGACGACGGCGGGGCCATTTGAGCGAACCCCGACGCATCCCGTCTATATGTCATACAAAGTATATGTAGGTAGGTGATGTCGTGCAAAAGTGTATCCACAATTGCCGAGCCGCAATTGCGCCTTGTATGTATCTCTTCACTTACGTATGTCTTGTACAGTACACGCTAGAAAAGCAATAAGCAGGGCCATGGCCGGCATCGGCCTTGTGGGTCTCCGGCATGGGCCCTGGCGCCCCCCCCCCCCCCCCCCCCCCCCCCCNCGCCCGCCCCACCCGCCCCGCCCCTCTTTCCCCCCACCCCGGCGCTCCGGCCGCCCCACCAAACCGGCCACGCGGCACCTCCGGAGCCCGGACCGCAGCCCCACCTCCGTCGAACTTCACCATCCCCCGTCCGCACGGTGTTGAGGTGTTCTCGGGAACCTTCCACAAAACAAGCCTCGGACCAGGTCTGGAAACATGACACTCTTCAACCCCAGGGTGCTCATGGCTGGCACTCAAACGAGACTCTAATATCCGTTTTCAGCAATGTCTATTGCAATTGCGGCGAATGCAAGATCCGTTTGGCTGGCGCTATATGCTGACACGGCGCAGCCCACTGCCGTCGACTGATACATGGATTTAATATCGTCCCGCCGCGCCCCTCAACACCAAACATGGCTCTCTCGCGCGTCAACGAGTCAACGACCACAGGGCAACAGGATCTAGAAATGGCGCCCTCCAGCCTCAGGGCGCAGGCCATGGCGTGGGACTGGAAAACGATTGTGGCCACCATCGCCTACCCATTCGTACTGACCTATGTATTCACTCTCATCCAATCCTCGACTACAGTGCTCCGCATCATCGCGCCCAGACGGACTCCCACGGCGCCCTACTTACGTCGACTATGGCATCATCTTGGTGCCAGAAGCTACATGTATACAAGTAGCAAATCTTGTATATTCAAAGCAATGACCAGTTAACCATATCTCCTACCGGCTAATAGTCAATACTCTTTCAGGTTCTTGGCTTTTACTACACACCACTTACAATCAAGACACTCTCAGATCCAAAATGGCATCCGCACGGGCGCAGTATACGTAGAATGTGATAGCCTGACACAATAGCGGACTCACTCCCCCTCCCTGGCGTCATAGGCCAGTCAACAACCTGCCTCTATCCCCCTCAGCAGCATCGACTATCGCCAGTCTATCACCGAGAGCCTCTAACTTTTGATGCAACGCCTGCACCTTTATGCGATCAATATCACCGCCGGAGTCGTTCACAGACGGAGAATCACCGCTTGGCCGGTTCGCACACATGCCCACATCGACCTTCAGCCTTTCAACCATGGCCTCTCCAGATACGCGCAGCCTGTCTTCGGAGACCCGGACAAGCGCGCCCATGTCCTCGCGCAGTCGGATAGCCATTCTGGCAAACACTGTTCCCTCGGAAACATGCCCACCAACAATCTGTCGCTGGCGTGCTGCTTTGCCCGTGCCTACGACGTGGTTAGAGCCCGTCTTCTGTTTCTATTCCCATTTGCGCGGCGTGAGGGGAATCGGGCCTTACCCTGTTGCTTGCTCGCAGCGCGGTACGACGGCATCATGTCGTCCAGTATGTACGAGTTCACATGTGTCTCGGATGACCGCCTCATGATCGTACTAGGGAGTATGTTGTCGGCGCACATGTCCGCATAATAAACCAAGATGAACAACTTACCTCACGCCGCGATGGAATGCGCTCTCCTCCAGTCCAAGCTTGTATGCCCACGAGGGGATCAAGGTGTCTATAGCTGCCGCCACGGCGGTTAGGGAGCTAGTGCAAGGTGAGTCTGTATTGGAATAAGTCAGATAATACAAGCTAAGACGCAGGGGAGTGATTTATAAAACGGCAGGAAGGCAACATACCGAGGACCGTGGTCTTGATATTCTCCAAACTGGCAGTGACCGTGCTCTTGAGACGCTCGAAAACGGTATGGACCTCATCCAGCACCAGTTCCCACGCAAACTCCGTCTCCATGCGCATCTTCCAAATCAGGCTGGCGTTCCAGTTTACGTGCTTCCGGTTATACGTGCTGTGATCTCCGTTATGCAAGCACCAGGCGTTGTACTGACCTGCGCCTCATCGTCAGCATTAATACCATCATGGCTTCTTAGCCGAGGGATTTGGGCTGAGTATTACTCCAATGCCACTGTGCTCTCGATTAGTCGCAGGCTGTTGATGGGGGTTTTCAAGCGATTTGACTTACCTGTTCCCAGGACTTTGACTCTCTCGTCGCGACCTTTGCCCATTCGGCTTCATAGGCAGCTGGCAGCGTGTTGGTCAGTCCACCCTCACAGGAACGGAGATTCTGTTCTTCATACCGAACAGTTTCATAATCTGATCATTAAAAGTCTCCATAAACTCTCGTCGCAACTCGGTGACCGAGTCCAACAACTACGTCAAATCAGTCAGCATCATCGTGAAAAACAGTTCCATGGCAGAAAGCCGCGGTGAATACCTCTTCCCTCAGAGCCTCCACCGTCTTGGTAACCGGCGCCGTGGAGATCACCTCGGGCTTTTCCGGGGCCAGGAGTCGGCTCCCAGACCACAAGCCCAGAGAGTTGACAAGGCCAGCCAGGCGGGAGTGCAAAAAGTGTCTGGCCTCGTTGAGCTGCGCGTCTGCCGAGATGCCGTGGCAGAACCGCCGCAGCTCGGGCACGCCACTGGCCTCGACGTACTCCCGGTTTCCTTTTCTGCAGTACTTCTCATAGGCTGTGTTGGAGACGCAGAAGACGTGAAGGTCACGGCCGGGAACCTGGGAGGAGTATGCGCGCTGTAGGCCTTGCTTGACGTGTGCGTTTCGAGCGCCTATGAGCAGGAATTCCAGTCTTTTCAACGTCAGTCTCAGGGGCACGTAGGTTTAGAGACTGCAGGGCTTTTTTTTTTTTNTTTTTTTTTTTTCCCGCACCTTCGTTTTGCTTCCTTCTTCCGAGACCGGTCATGGCTCTGCTTGGCGGCTTCAATCTCTTGTTCGAGCTGTACAACGGTTTGGCTAGAAATTCGCTTGTCTTCGCCGCAGAACTCGGACTTGGCACTCTTGATGTTGATTTCCTTGCACAAGTTAGAGACACACGGTCCAGAAAGCTGACGTCCCGATATACAAAGGAGGGGGGGTTTACTTCGGACCTGGTGCACACCACCGCAACGTTGAGCTTTCGGCCGCCGGAAGCCTCCCACTCCATGGGAGCGTGTCGGGAGAGAATCCAGTATAGGGAGGACTTGATCGATTGATCGGTGATGGCCCGTTGAATCTTAGCCACGATGAAGATGTTGTCACACTTGATGAGATAGTCTTGGGTGGCTCGCACCCTGGCTAGATTGGTATCTTGCAACCCTGAGAATCAATCAGTACTTCTGTGAATGAGGCAGGAAAAGAGGCACCGGGCAAGCTCCAACTGACCGGGCAAATCTGCCAGCACAATCCCCGTCTTGAGGATTCGCGAGCTTATGTACACACTGCAGAAGTACAGTTAGCAACCGAAACAGATGAGACGAGGGAAGAATCACGCCGTACCGGATAACCTTTGTAAAGGGCCAGAGCCTATCCTGCATGAAAATCTTGGTCTTCTCGCAGCACTCGTCTGCCGTGACGGCGGTCGATTCCCACACGCCTGGCCGCGCACTATCCGGCCACTCAATCTCCTCCGCCCAGAGGATGAGCTGCTCCGCAATACGCTCCGAAGCTCCGTCCGACATGTCGCGCAGGAACTCCTCGCTGAAGCCGGCCTTGTTGTGGAACGCAGCGTGGAGGGCGTACCAGGCGCATTCCGATTCTCGTTGGTACCGGGCGTAGTCCTGCGCAGACGTCTCGTTGGCTTCAACACCCGGCAGGAAAAGTTGCCTGTAGCTCCATAGGAGCTCGCGGATCATATCTTTTATTTCGGCGCCGGAGAGGTATTCGGCCTCGATCGTGATGGGTGCTACATGATGCGCTCTGCATTGTCGGTACTCGGTCACGACCGATGTGCAGGCTCCTCCGATATCTCCCTGTCGTAGGTGGTTAGCAAGGTGAAGATGGTCAGCGCGGGTGAGACCAACAGTCTGCGCTATCCCTGGGAAGTGCAGCAGGGAATTGATGAGGCTGCTTTTTCCTACCAGACCGTTACAAGTCAGCCCAATTCAGTAACACAGAGTGACAGGAGCCGTGGCATACCTTCGCCCGAGTCACCCAACACGGCAATCGTGCGCGTGTCGGAGCCATGGAAAGTCGTCATCCCACGGGCCTCTGTCAACAGTTTCTGGCCGGTGGGGTCGAGATCATTCAAGTCGCCCAAGTCTTCCACGGCGGCCACGACTTCCCTTGCAATGCCTAGCCCGCTCTGAAGGTCGGACTGGAATTTCGAGGTGAAGAAGACACGGGCGGGCCCGGGTTCGTCCTGGATATCATAGGGTTTAGGAGCAGCCTCGGTCGGGTCAGTTGTTAGAGACAGAGAGCTCATCTGGATGTCCAAAGTGGGTTGTGTCTCCGACGACGCCGGCTGAACGGGAAATGCAGGCGGTAACAGATGACAGTCTGAGGAACTTGCGGTGAGAGCAAGGCTCCTCTCTGGGCTGGGTGTGTCTAGATGAGAAGAGGAACCACGGTGTGGAAAGGGGGAAGATGTTCCGGTGGTGGAGGCCGGTGTGGCGCTGCGAGGACAGCTGAAAGAGAAACTCGACACCTTGGAGGCGTCGTCGTTGTCTTCTTCTGGTTTCCAGCCGAACCGAAACACGGGCGTGCCGTGACGGTCCTGGCTTGGTCTGGCGGTACTCGGCTGGCTGCCATGAGGAGATGGGCGCTGGTTCGTATTTTGGCCGTCGTCTCGTCCGGCGGCGAAGGAGAAGGGCCGTTCTTCGTTTTGTCCGAATGAGAACACGGCCGATCCGCCGCCGTAGTTTCCAGCTGCCATGCCAAAGATAGTAGATGTAGGACAAGATGTGTGGGGATGTGAAGGTTGCTCTAGGAAGCCTGAGGCTTAGCAGCTCTGTGACTGAGTCGTCGATGTGGATGGGGGTTTTAAATACGACGCACCTGCCACCGGTTAAGGAGGCACATGCAGGATTGTACCGATGAACCGGCGTCTCACGCTTCTTAAAGCCCTTTATTAGGTACCGTCATTCCGTGACAGCGGTCGTATTTAGTGTTGCGACTGTCGCCTCATGCACACATTTAAGCGCGCGCGTGCAGGGACTGTGTTAATGGATGCTCGGGACACACATGTATGCTGTTGGTTCTGCCATGAGGCGTCATGCCGATGGCTGTGGCTTGAACGGGATGTCTGATTGAGTCGAGGCGCAGGTAGAGGCCCTGATCTTGGGCCACCGTGAAACAGCGTTGCGACGGAACCACTCCTGAATCAGACATGGCTGCCCATGGCCGCTGACTAGCCGCCGGGCCTTTCACATCGCGGCCGGGGGTACAACAGGCGTGGCGCTCTCGCCGACCCAAGTAAAGGCCTAGCTAGATCGCATAGGTCCCCCACAGCAGAACTCCTCTCGTCGTCTAGAGAATACAAAGCAACAGATGCTCCATATTCTCGGCGTCACGCCTTGGAATCAATCTTTAAATAGATCGCTCAAGCCGCTTAGTATTTCAGTCCACCGCACCTATGGTCCTTGTTAAGGATATGAACAACCAAGACCACCCAGGGAACTAGAGAATGTCCGAATGGATTTATGGCCAACGCCACGATGAGTACTCCGCAAAGGCAAAGAAAGTGTCCTCAAACGGCTTCACAATCTTGTCAGGCCAGTCGTCGGCGCGCCACTCATGGTTCAGCTCCACTCCGTATAGCATCTTACAATACTCCTAATACTCTGGATACAAACCTGTCTGCTCCCAGTCTATAATGCCCTTAACCCTTTGAAAACCTGGAGCTTCTGGGACGATGATATTCCCTAGCGTAATATCTCCATGTGTGAAACAAACGTTTCCGGTGTCAGGGGACCAAGTCGCGGTACATGTCGGGATGGTCCAGATTGAGAAGCCCACCTGGTCGAGGGGTCTGGCGGATTGCAGTAGCGAAAAAACATTCATTGAAAGACTTAATATTTAAGAACGGTCCTCCTTCGTAATCAGGTTTGAAGAACCTATCTTGCACTATCCCTCCGTTGACAGATGCTGCACGCATGTTGGCGTTTTTCGGGTAACACTTTGGGCGCAGTACCGATCATATGGGGGGAATCTTGAGCGATCCGCCTCAGCGATTTGATAACTCCACTGAGATCGCTTTGAATCCATCTCTTTTCTTCTTCAGTAAGTGACGGCCACGCTTCCCGCAGCGTCTTTCCGCGGATGTTGCTCATGTAGAGAAAGACCTGCCCTCCATATATTCTCCATCCGAAAGCCTCTGGGACAGGGACCTCGCCGTTGGGAAAACTTGTCGGCCGGGCGCGCACATATGGGCAGCCTAAGATTACGGTAAGATTAATACTAGTACTAATCGCCTAGTGATCTGGTTACGTGACCCGTGTCCTGCACGTGCCCTTATCTACATGGTCGTATAACCGGCCGCTCGTGTCTGGCCGTAACAAGGAGGAGCCGAACCTCACTAGGGAGTCACCTCCATGTCCTGTCACTCCTGTGAATCCTTGTGACCTGGAGCTGGATCTGGATTTTATGGGCCTAGAGGTATCGTTCCAAGTTAAGCAGTAATATTTGCTCGTCGAGCGAGGAACGATCCAGCCTACATGCAACCAAGAAGGCACCGGCAAGTTCGGAGGGCAAGCACAGTCCACGAAACAGAGTATGATTTGCTAAGCTTATCCAAGAGGAAGAATTACATCAATGCCGTCCTCTTAAATAGAATCTCTGTAGTTGAAGTCGTTCGCAGCAGATCAGACTCTATATCTAAGCTGGAAGAGGAGAGAGGGAAGGGTAAACGAGAATACATAGATGTAAAGTCTGCAAGGTTGTAAGATGAGGCAGTTCCCGCTTAGATAGATAAGTAGATAAGTGCATTCTTAGTCCGGGGCACCGTAGAAGCCTAAACTTTGTTGTCTTGGGTACATGTAACTACCCGGGGGTCCTTATACAACACTCTACACTCTAAGCCCATATGGCCCTTGCAACTCCCTTATCATTCTAGCCCTCCTTCCCCAGAATATCATGATCCGACATAACGATCACGGGGCATATAGAGCCCTCCAATACTTCTCCATCTTCTGTTGAATCCGTTCCCGGTTTGACGCTAGAGTCCACCCTCATCTCCTCCATTAGCTGCTTTGCCTCTTCCAAACGCTCCCCCGCCAGTGGGGGCGGGAGAATCTCTGGATGCGGCCGGAACCAGTGCTCCCGGGGTGCCTTGGCCCCGTCGACGCCCCGGAAATGGGTCTCAAGCTCCTTGTCATGTTCGACCCTGTCCAGGTGCGCCTTTATAAGACGCGGCGGGAGCGGTATAGCGACGGGCACCCCCCGGTCGGCTGTTAGGGAGCGCATCACGCCATCCTTGCCGAGGATGAAGATTCCGAGTGGGTCGATAGGCAGCAGGCGATAGACCGCGGACACGTCGCACTGGTCCTGCTTGCGATCCTGCGAGATGGTGTTTGGAAGCATGGTGAGATTTTCCTGCGGCGCTTCGTGGTAACCATGCATGGTGGCGGTCGGGGCCGAAATCATCGTGCCGACGCCTTGATATTGGTCTGGGTGCTTGGGCAGTTTGAGGAGCAGATGAGAGGACGAGGCTAGAAGCGAGCAGAGATGTAGTTTTTTCGGAAGACGTTGGACGTACCCCTGGGAATTTTACGAGATCGCATGTGAAGCTACACGTGCATACGTGTATGCCGGTGTCATTGGTAAGCGGCACCACAGTACCGGGCTTTGAGTGTATCAAGTCATAAAGCCAATTTGCGTTCATTACCCTCCATGCAGCTTGGGGTTGTCGACCGAGACTCCCGTACGACCTCGCCTATATGAATAGGCTTTTCCGACCCTGGTGCCAAGCGCCGGTAGCTTCGACAGCAAGATATCCTTCTCAGTCGTACCTTGGACCTAGTTTGGTAACATTGGGTACGAGTACGGGTGCACATATGAGGTGAATAGTAAGTAGATGCCGGTATAAAATGGCTAGAGGATGCCAATTCTCCCTTAGCTGGAGCCAGAGATATATCGAACCTGAAATACCCTCAGCCCATAAACTCTCCTCACAGCTAATCATATTCATACACCACTCTTCTTACTGCTTGAGAAAATTGGCATATAAAAGCAAATATGCACGGTATGTCGTCTCACCCGTATCAGCTAGAGTCTCTCGTCTAATGCCCCGAAGTCACAGCCTTTACCACGGCGATGCTCCTCGGCCTTATTGCTGGCTCGAATGCCGGAACCGCGGCGGCTTGAGAGAAGAACGGCTACACCGTGGAACTCCCGTCCTCGGCCGTCGTGGTCTCGGACTGGGACTCCTTGAAAGCGGAAACGGCCAAATACCCCGAGACTGCGCTAATCTACAAGTACGGGGGCTGGGTGGTAGAGGTCGACGACGTCATCGTCTTGGCCGTTGATGAGTCCATTATCCAGGAGATCACCGACGCTGACACCGACGAAGAATGCGAGGAGGCCAAGGAAGAGGATGGGCAGTTGGTCAAAAGATGCAGGCATCGTGGCTGCTTCAACCACGCAATCTGTGTCACTTACACGGGCTGCTGGATTTGCCGCATAAGCAATACACTACCGGCCGCGGAGTTTGCATCTAGCGCGCGCCTACACATTGATATCAGGGTCGGAGACAATGTGTTGCGAACCATAAAATGCCATTGCATACATGTAGAGATAGCTAGCTCCAGCATTGCTGCTTCCGTCCTTTTTCCAAGCACACATGGCGCTCAATTCATTGTGTTCCATTACTCCAAATCCATGAAAATATGCGCTGTCCACTGCAAGCTTCTTTCACATTTATAGGGATTTAATTTAGTTCCAGTCTATGCCACCCTGAAAGTCGGGTCCCCGCCGGGAAACGCCCCGATCCTCACCAAGCCAGACTTGGGACGTGTCATTCGTTAGGCACAGTTCCAGGGCGATCGACGATACCATTACAGTTCTGACCTCAAAGCATTAGAGTCCGAAAGTACTACATCTTCCCTAGCTAGGCTCGTCTAGGGAAGAGCGTGTACTCACTATCCATAATTCCATATGGCTACGGAGTACGGAGTAGGACCTTAACGCTCTAGTTTCAAATAAACGATAGTGGCTCGTTAAGGAGGCAGGAATTTTCAATTAGATTCCAGTTGTTGTAACCGGCTTCGCCGCGGCGGCGGCATGTTACGTGGTGAATGGTAATCTGATATGTAATCTCCTTTAACTTTTCTTTGCGACAAAGGTACAGAGTACACACCTTTATTACAAGGACCATGGACCATAGCGCCCCACTTTCGCCTCTCTTCCCGTGCGTCATGTTTATTCCATGCCAAAATACAGTGGAGACAAAGAAAAAAGGAAAACAAAAAAAAACGGAAAAAGAAGGAGAGAATAGTACAGATTAAGTTACAGTAGCACGAGCGTCTACAGGCAGTAGATTCTCCCGCACATTTCAAATCGAGGGTGGCATCGTCAACAACCTCGGGAAACGCTTTAATTCAGGTTGTGTTTGGCTAGAAGGTGGTGGCGAGGTATGACAAGTACGTACGCTCACTCATGGATGCTCCTCCGTACGTCTTTCAACATCAAATGACGTCATGATACCGTGGCGGGAAAGAGCACTAAAAAGAATCGGGGAATACATAGTCCGCCTAGCACAAGTTTAAGGTATAGGTACCTAGTCCCGCGAGTAACACTTATCACGAATATAAGTTAAGGTTCTAGGCTTACATCTTCAGACAGGCTTCCGATCCAGCTGGTAATTTCTGGCATCTTTTACGCCCAACGACTCCCTTATACCACCGTCCCATTGACTCAAGTCCGACCCGCAACCCCGTCTCAGTCGCTGCATCCATATGGATCCGATTAGGTACATACTCCTACATGTATTGGGTCCGCACCTGTACTAGCACGCACGGCTTGACCTTTCGACATGCCAAGCATTCGTACCAGCGACTTCCATGTCGTGTGCGCCGTCCTGGGCGTTTTCATGACCTGCTTCTCCTTCGTCTCGTATCTGTTAAAGGAGCGGCTATACATTTCTGAATCCTGTAGGTGGAACCCTGATGATATTTTTGATCCTACACGGAGGAGCCGCTGCCTGTGGCCAGTCCCCCGACGACTGACACTGCACATAGTATTCGCTTTGCTCACGGGCGTTGTAGCTGGCCCCTATGCAGCCAACTTTCTACGACCTGTGAGATGGGCGGGAGGGATACCAGAGTTGGAAACGACGACACTCGACTTTGCGAGACTCGCCTTGTCCGTCCAGGTCACATTGGCGGGGTGTCAGCTCCCTGGCAGGTTTGTGAAGCGCTCGTGGCGCTCACTGCTCGCGATACTCGGACCCGGCATGGTGGGCATGTGGGTGGTGAGCAGCTTCCTGGTCTGGGCGATATGTGCGAGCCCCGATGCCGAAGGGGGTTTCAAACGAATGCCTTTCCTCCACGCCCTGGCCATCGGCGCGTGCATTGCGCCGACAGATCCCATCTTGGCTGCCACTGTGGTCAAGGGACGCTGGGCAGACTCCCACGTCCCCGCTCGCCTTGCCCAGCTGATTTCGGCCGAGAGTGGAGCAAACGATGGTCTCGGGTACCCGTTCCTTTACTTTGCCCTGTACCTGATCCAGTTCGTTGGAGGCAGCGGGCAGTATCTAGAGAAGGCCGGAGGAGCTGGCAAGGCGATGGAGATGTTCTTTGGCGAGACCGTCGGCTTCGTCATTGTCTTGTCCATCGCGTGGGGCGCCGCCGTCGGTTATGTGGCGAGAAAAGGGCTCAAGTTTGCGGAGTCCTTGAAGTATATTGACAACGAAAGCTTCTACTCCTTCGCCGTTATCCTGGCGGTATGTTCTGCAGCTCCCCTCTTTCGTCTCTGCTGCCCGGAGAAGTCGGGTTATTCTGACAAAGCTTTCAGGTATTGCTCATTGGCACCTGCGGCATGGTTGGAAGTGACGATATTCTTGCATGTTTTGTAGCCGGAAACGTGCTCTCCTGGGAGTAAGTCTCTTCGAACTCACATACCTCACACCAGACATTGGCCCCCATACGTTGCTGAAGCCGAGATACTCTAGTGACTGGTTTCGCCGCGAAACGGCCAACGATTCCTTCGAACCTACGGTCGACATGCTTCTCAACACGTCCATCTTTATCTACTTTGGCGCAGTCTGTCCCTGGGAGTCGTTTGCTCCTCATATCCACACCGAGTCATTTCTCGATTCACCGCTCCCCATCTGGCGCCTTATCTGTCTCGGCATTTCCATTCTCGCCCTCCGGAGAGTCCCCGTCGTGGTAGGACTCCACGTGCTCGGGTGGCTTCGACCGCACGTCTCTAGTTTGAGGGAGGCTGGATTTATGGGCTTCTTCGGCCCTATTGGTGTCTCGGCCATTTTCTACCTACACGTCATGCTGGAATATCTGAGGAAACATATCGTGTCTGAGAGCGGTGACGAGGAGCTAAGGACAGATGTCCGGGAGCTTTTTAACGTGGCACAGGTCTGCGTATGGTTTGTCGTCGTATGCAGCGTGGTATGCAAGACCCTCTTCCCCCCCCCCCCCGCCCAACGAAAGAAAAAAAAAAAAAAAAAAAAAAAGCCAAAAGAAAAAACCACACATGTGACAATTTCGAACAGAAACGAGCATGTCTGACCTCTCCTTATAGATTGTCCACGGTCTCTCCATTCCGTCGTACCAGTTAGGTATCTGGTTCTCGCGCCACACGTGGAATCAAGCGCTGGACGAGCATCGGTACAGTATCCGCACCTGGCTCGCGCAGGAGCGTGACGCCGTCAAACACCATGCTTGGCTTTCCCGGCTGCGCGATGAGGAAGAACGGATCAAGCACGCTCGTGTCTGGCAGCGGCAAGCCCCGGTGCGCCCTGAACCGTCATTCCGCCGTGTCCGGATGCATCCTGAGCAGGAGGCTAGCCAACCGCAAGGATGACCGCAAGAACAACCGCAGAATCAACCACAGCGGGACGACGCGGGGAGACAGCAGCCGCAGATATCATAGGAGGACCTATCGTCTTGGGCACCGGGGGATGCCAGTGCCGTTGGTCCTTCATAGCCTCACGATTTTGGTGTTGGGAGGCTCCTGGCCGGTGGTCATCGTGTTTACATATACGCTGCTGCGTGAGGTTTAGCCAGTCTCCACGAATTACGACACTGCCTGGTACTTGGTCAAGCTCTTAAACCCTCCGTCCAACCAGTTCGGGCTTGACATTGACTATGCTACATATGATGCCTGACCCGTTGTAGGATGCACAATCCCCACGTGCCACGGTCGATGACCTACTTCTCGCTCTTGTTTATTTCATTTAGTACAATGGAACTAACACACTCATACCCTATCACGTCGCGAATTATAGCAACGACCCCTGAAACCTTTACATGTCGCGTAGATCACCTATGTTGATTATCTATACCTATTGAAAATGGAGCGTCGAGTGGGGCGAGATGTTAGGCAGCAGCCCTTCATGACCTGAAATCCGGACCCCAGCCAGCGACACACAAAAGACAACTGGTAACGGAATCGTTTCTGGCGCTTGTATTCGCTCAGAGAGCGGATCAGGAACTATAAGCGGCAAGTCTAGGACCTGCTGCGCTATAAGCCTACGCTTTAGCCCGATTTTACTCGTATTGTTCGTTATATATTCCTATCTCCTACCCCTCCGGCCTCTCCCCTCCCCCCTCTTTGCGTTTCTAAGTCACATGCAGAATGTGCGCACAAACGAACCTGACCGAGGTGAAAGAGGAGGATGGGCAGTTCCCAGGCCACAACGGCACCGACCTAAGCCAAATCACGGCCAGACTCGCCATATCCGATGACAGCAGCACCGCAGAAATCAATGATACCGCCAAGGCGCCCGCGTTCCCGCAATTCAGCGCCCTACCCCAGGAGATAAAGGACGCTATCTGGCACGCCGCCGTGTCGTCGATTCCGCCTCGCATCTTTGAGGCCACCGTCTTAACAGGCGTTGACGGAACGGCGGCGGGCGGCGATGAAGGGAATCAATGGGCCTACCTCATCTTTGAAGCGTCGCAGCTCCATCCCGCACCGCTGAACCTGCTCCACGCCTCCCCTGACTCCCGGCGCGTCGTCAACGAGAGCGGCTGGGTCCCGGCCTTCCCCGAACCAGAGGGAAGCCGGAGGCCCGGGCGGTGCGTATGGTTCCGCCCACTAACCGACCTCCTCTACGTCCGCATAGACGATCTACGCCTCCTCGCGGGCAACGATAGAGCACCTCCAAACCCTCCAAAACTGTTCCCGTACCGTGCCGGGCGCGGGTGGGACATTGTGCGCAACCTCGCGGTCTACTGGTGGATCTTCTCAGGCTTGGAAGCCGACTGGCTCTATAGTCGCTGGGAACTTGAGGATGACAACCGCTACTACGCATTGGCCGGTCTCCAGGCCGTCGTGAGAGAGGAGTGGTGTGCAAATGACAAAGATAGGCCTGGCCGGAGTAACTTACTTGAAGCGGTGGAGGCCGTCTACGCCTCGTTCCCTGCTACGCGCACAATCTACATATGCGTCAGCCCCAACATCGTGTCCGACGACAGATCCTCCTACCACCACGATCCCCTTGAGGACAGGGAGTACTTCGACTCCTTACCCCTCTACGCGGTAAAGCTGCGCGACGACGACGTCATCCATCCCCCGTTCCGTTTCGAGCACCCAGACCCCGCGTGGGGCGAGGTCAGGGGCGTCATCGAGGCCGGGCTCGCGTCGGAGTGGGCGCAGGAGTTTGTGCTGGAGAGGTTTGCGGACAAAGAGGCTGTGGCCGGGGGAGGATGGCCACCGGCGGTGGTAGGGCTGATGGTAGCTCGCGGGGGCGACGTGCTGGAGGAAATCGAGGCTTCGGGGAGGTTGAGCTGGAAGGACGGGCGCCAGGTGTTCAGTGCATGGGAGTGAGTGCGGCGAGAAGGGGGAGGGATGGGAGCTGCGGATTAAGACACGGAAGCAAGAGGCCGGACAAATTCAGCCTGCAGGCTAAAGTTTCTATTACATGATATTTGTCGTGGACAAGGGCGTCTGGGGTAAAAAGGAATGTGGGCAGAGAGCTCTCGGCTTAAAGACCGGCTTCGGAGTTCCAGACCCACTCGAACTGAAAACGATGATTAGAGATAAGTAGATCTATTTGGACAGTATAAGAACCCTAGTCGGCTAGTATTTCTCCACTTTTACTTTAAAATTCCCCAGAGTAAGGGGGCAGGTTCGTCGTCACGGGTAGCCTCGTCTCGAGGCATCGCGGATAGCATTATCTTGGGGTATCACGAGTAACTTCATCGTGGCATTATCGATAGGTACTGTAAGTACTGTAGGAACTTATCCGGGCATGGATATGTATAGGTACATACGATGCACTAAAAGTGGAGAAATACTAGCCGAGTAGAGATCTTATACCATCCGAATAGATTTACTCCTTATAATCAAGGGGCAACAATCAGTTGTGACGATGTCGGCTGTGGGAGTGCAGTTTAGGGGTCATCAAAGCACAGGAAAACGTGTTGTATGGATGCCTATCGTCTTGACTATTAGAAAGGAAGAGGGGAAAAACCCTCATCAGGAGCGATTGTAAGTTCGGCCATAGTAATGATATTGGCCATTAATGGACGTGTGTATGTATACATACACGGTTCATTTGCCGCATTCGGACCAAAACCGCTGCTGCCGCAGACACAGTGCTTCCATGGCCTCGAACAACCGGTTATTCTTCTCTTCCATGTCCTCGGGACGAAGGAAATTTCGGAGCCCTAACAGCCGTACCGGACTTGCGTTAACATGGTTGCGAAGAACTAAAGACTGATGGGGTCATGATTGGCAGTGTTGACACTTCATGTCTTGAACCTAGCTAGCAGAAAAATGAATGCTCTATGTGACACTGGTAGATCTCAACGCATCATGTTCCACCTTTAGTGTAAACACGGCAAGCTGTCCGCAACGTCGGTACCAACGTTTGAACACACAACCTTCTGCCACTCCAGGAGTTTAGCCCACGGCTTACTGGATGAAACGTAATCTCCCGCTACCCCCTCAATTCCATTGGGGTCTAGAGTAGTCGGAAGAACGGCTGTCGCCTTGCGCTGCGGTTAAAGCACCCACCGTGGTGGCTACTGCTTCTCGGGAGGAGAAATCCTGGGTACTCGAGCACTTGCGCTAGGGGATGAAACATCCATGGCATATTGGCGAAAGCAATGCGCCATGTTCGGCGCGGCACATGACACTCTTGAGAAGCCGTATTCTTCGCAAACTTTCCTATTTACATTCAGCCTCTAACTATAACACGATCGGAAATGCCTGAACGAGCCCGCCCTCATGTGCCTAGCGTCAAACAACGCCAAGCACACAACGCCTCCTGCTATTCTTCCCTCTTCTCACTGCCATCACTGGGCGCAAGCTGCAATGTCCTTCTCGAATTCAAGCGGGCAAATCAAGATTGGGAAAATGCGCCATCTTGGTTTGGATCTTGATGTCTATCCGCATCAAGGTCTTGGTTTGGTCGTTTATTTAGTAGCAAAGGCAAATCAAAACGTGCGCGCCAAGTGCCAGGGTCCAGACTCCAGACTGGAGCATTTAGCCTGAATATCGTCTCTAGAATCTGGTGCTATTATTCAGGATATAGTAACTATGATCTACTCGGGCCATGTTCGGCTCCTCCGCACGGCCAAGTTGTCTGCCGGCGTCTGGACCGGACTCATGGCTTGGCTTCTCCAGGGATAGCATGGCATTGGCAAAACTCTCCGCCACGATTCGAGCATAGCTACCGCAGCCACGCGGCATTGTTTCCAGATTGAGATATGTCACTATTAGCCGGAATGCAAACATCGAGCTGACCTGCGCAACATCTCCATGAGTTCCGAAGTCGACCTCCGAAGCAATATTGGTCTAGTATTACGGATGATATAGTGGTCCCCGGACCCAATGAGCCGTGTGTTTTTTACCGCCTTTGCTCTGAGGATTAACAAGATTCGTGCAATTGGGGACTGTGCGGAGTAACTGGGCTGGTTTACTGCTTTGCCGACGAAAGAAACGTATAAACAGCCGACTCGTCCACTGCCACTCGGGACGATCTCCCAACCCAGACAGCTTCCCAGAACCCATCTTCAACACCCTGACACCATGGTTGCTTTCAAGTCCCTCCTCCTCGCTCTCACGGCTGTTGCCGGCGTCTGGAGCCTTCCCTTCGACTTCCTCGACGAAATCGAGGACGACGGCAACGCCACGAGCACCCTCGAAGCCCGCCAGGTTACAGGCAACAGCGAGGGTTACCATAACGGCTACTTCTACTCGTGGTGGTCTGACGGCGGCGGCTACGCCCAGTACACCATGGGCGCTGGCAGCCAGTATGCCGTAGACTGGCGCGACACGGGCAACTTTGTTGGAGGCAAGGGTTGGAACCCAGGCAATGGCCGGTAAGCGTCCAAGAACCGAGAGTGATGCAGCAGCGCAGTACTCATTGCTGTAGAACCATCAACTACGGTGGCTATTTCAACCCCAGCGGCAACGGCTACCTTGCAATCTACGGTTGGACGCGCAACCCCCTCGTCGAGTACTACGTGATTGAATCGTACGGCACGTACAATCCCGGCAACGGCGCCTCGTACCGCGGCACCGTCAACACCGACGGCGGCACCTACAACATCTACGAGTCGACCCGCACGAACCAGCCCTCCATCGATGGCATCCGCACCTTCCAGCAGTACTGGTCCGTCCGCACCAGTCGCCGCGTTGGAGGCTCCGTGAATATGCAGAACCACTTCAACGCCTGGGCCCGCCACGGTATGAACCTGGGCTCGCACTACTACCAGATTGTGGCGACCGAGGGCTACCAGAGCAGCGGCTCGTCCGAGATTTACGCGCAGACCCATTGAGGCCGAGGGATTTGCAGGTTCGAAATGGCCCCTTGTGCAGACGAGTTTCGTGCAAGGAAGGGATTCTAGGGGAAGACCCTGGGGGGGGGATATGGTTTAGCCTAGGAGTACATACCAGGGCAGCAGCATTACAAATGCGATCAAAGGGCATGGACGTGCCTATTGGTACGGAAACCGCCCTTGATCTAAATTTACTGAATTCAACATTCGTGCTATCGTTTCCATCTATGAAAGAGGCTTTCCTCAAGGGGGGGGGGGGNGGGGGGGGGGGGGGGGGGGGGGGGGGCCCTACAGGCAAGCATTACTTTCGCATACTGCCGGAGTGGCCGTGCTCTACTAGTAAAAAAGTAAAAACCCTATGGAATGCGGCGAAATGCCTAGATAATAACTAGTTCTCGATCGGCGCCTCGGTTTCTCCCGAGTATACAGAGACCTTATTGCGATTGGTGCTTTGTTCGCTTCCATGTCCAGGCTTAGCCACAGCAAAAACCCCAAGTCCGAGGACATACCAGGTGTGTAAGTTGAGGGAGGACACCATGGTCGGGACTATTACAGAGATGACGAATGATAACCAAGTCTCGAGGTGCAGAGTGTATCTGTCCAAGTTCCTAGAAAGAGTGTCACTCGGGTCCTATACGGGACTCGGAGAGGTATCTCCTCACCACCGAGAGACGCACCTTAAGTAGAATACACTTATTCTCCGGCGCGTATCCGGCGTGTGAGAATGAGACGCCCACACGGATGATTGGGCTATGGGAACACCGCATATGCACCGTGCGTCCTCTCCCCCGGCCATGCATCAGACCTACATAACATGTACTTGCACTGGAGGTGGGTTTGCCTCGATATTCATTTAGTTACTATTGCGCCGTGAAAACGATCTATATACTACCAACGACCGTGGGCTGATGTGCTGCAGACCGCATCCCCCTAGGCTCCTACAACGTTGCAACAGCTCAACCAGCCAAGTTTCTGGACCGTTATAGTGGCTAGGAGTGTGTTTGTAACTATCTCGCTTAGACTAGCTTAGGTAGAGTCAAGCGAATGGAGATTGCGGCGGCGACCGCACGGGACGGCCCGTCGCGGGGGCCGCCTGATCTATTAGTGGACTTTGTTAGTCGTTATGCGCCTGAGTGCACGAGTAGGAGACACGAGTTGCCCACTTAGTAGACATCTAAGTGCAACTCTGCTAGGCTACAGCCTTAACAGTGATTGCTCTTTAATATGCGCGAAAAGAAAAAAACCGCTAGAGAGAAGTCTTCCTTCGAGATGTGGGTTATACATGCGCGCGCATCTTCTCCTCGATTTCCCGACTATAGGCTTTCTTATACGCACAATACATATCCCAAAATGATGTTCAAGGATGGCCTGCTAACCGGCGCCAAAATACCAGTTCCCAACTCAGGGATCAGGCAGCACGGTTCCCCGTCTCTCCAACTACACTGACTTCACCCTTCGAGAAGCCGGAGTTGCTTGGATCAGAGCCTTCATGACTGATGCAGCTCGGTTGATGGCATGGGCGACGTCGTCTACCTTGCCCTGACCGCAGATTGTGCTGATGACACAACTAGAAATGGCAAAGTCAGCAAACATTCAGCAGCATCTCTGTGATTGGGGGGGGGGACAATACGTACCCGTCTTGTCCAATGGTATACTTGAGCCGCAGAGCATTGGGATCCAGCGAAACCAGGATGCCCTCGACCCTGTCGTGGTTGATGTAGCTTATGCTCCTGAAGTCATTGAGCCGGCGCTGAAGAGGATGATCATAAATTGCGGCCCTGGGGGCATCAGCTGGGTATTGTTTCTCCATGACGTGGAACATGCGGTAGTAGCCCTGGCCTTCTTTGGCGTCTCTCAGCCTGGCATTGAGATCCAAGGCCGCGTTGTGCATGAGGGCGCGGCGGTCGAAAACGGCCATGGAATCGTCGGTGGCAGCCTCGCAGAACGCCTTGACGGCGGGGGAGTTGAGCTGCACGAGGTCGTGCCGTCCCTCGTGGAACTGAGTCAGTGCAACGGGCTGCCAGTTGACGGGGAGAGTGCCATAGTAGAAGTGCATCGCCAGCTGCAGGGTCGCGTCAAAGACGCCCTTGAGCGGCAGGTTGTTGCCCGTAACGAGCTTCGCGCCGAGCTCGGGGACTTGCTGGAAGATGAAGTCTCGGCCATTAGAGAAAGCAGACCACTTCTCTTTGAGGACGCCGATATGCTCGTCCATCTCTGCGTCCAGAGTAAGCCGCAGCTCTTGGGGCACCTTCTGAGCGTCACCGTTGGACTTGTGAGTGCCATTGGCCGTAGCCGGTCTGTACTCGTCCATTGCATCGGCGATGCGACTGTGGAGTACATTGGGAAGTGTGCCGTCAATGTAAGAGTGTTCAAAGATGACGCCCGAGTTGCCGTTGGCGGCCACGGTGAACTGCACGCCCTTGTCGTGCCACCTGTTGGAGCCGTCACCGAACCTGCAATGCCTTGCCCGTTCCTCGGGGGTCTCTGGGCTCCCGTCATCAAGGCAGATTATGAACGCGGAAGACTCGATGGTGTTGAGATACTCTCCGTTCTGTGGAGACATTGAGACAAGACTGTCGCGGAGCTGTGTTCACCACGTGTTAGTTAACCCAAAGAGCATGGAGAAGGAGACGACACAAACGGGCAAAGATTCTCTCACCTTGGCCCACGAGTCCCGGCTGTCACTTGTCAAGAGGCCCGCCCAAGTACCTTCGTCTTGAACATGGTCCAGGATCGCGTCCATGGTATCCTTGACTGCGTCCAGCGAGACGACCTGGTCTCCCTCCTGCAGGGGAACGACGAAAGCCCGGCCACGCCTCAAGACAACGCAATAATCACCACTGCCCTTCTTCGTCTCGTCCTTCCCGATCCCGGGAAGTCGTGCCGTGTTGAAAAGCCATTTGTTGAAGGCAGTGCACACCGGAGTTCCGAGCATGTACTCGGGCTCTAGGGTCCCCTCGTCGATCTCCTTCTTGTACCGGAAGGCCGCGGTCGCGATGATTGCCGCCTGCTCGGCCTGCGTGTGCGGGTGCTTGCTGGGATGGTAGAGCGCGGCAAAGCTGTGATACTGCGTTGGCTCGCGGCGCCTCAGGAAGGTGTGCTCGAGCAGATAGTCGTTGGCCCAGTTGCCGCCGGTGGCAGGGTCGTTTGCCTTGTGCTTGATGTCCTCGTAGATCTTCCGGGACAGGCTATCCGGGGCGGTAAACTGCTCAACGGCAGCGCGGAACGTCTCCAGTTCTTCTTCGCTCTCTGCAAGGTGGACGCTGGAGTCCAGGTAATTCTGCATGGCCTTGTCGAGGTCTGGCACAGGTAGACGTGGCGTCTCCTTGTGTTGACTGCAGCAGTCCTCCTTGGGCGGCCCCGACTGATCCTTTGCTACCACTCCATTGGTTTCGGTCTGGTCCTGAGCCCCGTGTCCGTCGTCGTCATTCGACTGCCCGTTGGTGCTCTGGTTGCGGAGCTCGGCAGAGACAAACTTGGACCTCATGGCGAGCGTGCTTGCGAGGTGCAAGATGCTTGGTGCGCCCATCAGCTCGGTAGCCTGCAGTGTCGCCTTGAATGCCCGTACCATCCAGTTCTTCAACTCGATCGACACCAACGAGTCGAGACCGATGGACGCGGGAGCCTGGTGTATGCTGAGATCTTCCACTGGGATGTTCAGGAACACGGCAAACTTCTCAACGGTAGCCTGGGCGATGGCGTTGACTGCCTCGTCCATCGTCGTGGAGCCTCTCAACAGTCCCTTGATATCGCGTTTTGATATTGCGTCGCCATTGTCGTCGCCGTCGCCTGACTCGTTACGTGGCAGCGTCTCAAACGTCGGGGTCCAGAACGTCCTGTCCGGCATGTATGCGATTGACTCCCTGTCGAATCCCATGATGGCATGGTGTGTTCGGGGCATGTCTCCAGAGTTGGGCATAGAGTACTCGATCACCTGCAGGACCTCCTCAAATGGCATGATGTAGCTGCCGATACGTGCCAGTCGCTCAGTCCTGCCGGACTCGAGGATCTCTTCAATGTACACAGATCCTCCGACGAGTGGAAGTGACAACGAAGAGTACCGTGTATTGAACGACTTGGGGTGATACCTTGCGTAGGCGTCCTGGAAGTTGTTGGCGGCACTGTAGTTGCCTTGGCCGGGGTTGCCGATGACGCCGGCAGCGGACGACAGCATCGTGAAGAAGTCCAAGTCCGGCGAAGAGAAAGCGTTGTCCAGGTTCCACGAACCAAGCACCTTGGGCCCCAGGACGGTATTCCAGTCGTCCACATCCATCTCCACGACGGGGTGGTCCTGCAAATCAACCTGTCAGCGCCACTGTCTTTCCGAACTCTGAAACTCACAGCCACTCTCTTACCCTCAGCACCATGCCACTGTGTACAATGCCTCGTACGGGCGGAAGGAACTTCTGACAATGGCTCCGCAGGTTTTGCACGCTCTCAGCCTGGGTAATGTCGCACTGCAAAACGTGGAGCCTGCTACCTGCTGCGTCAGTCTTGGCCACGAGAGCATCATGATCGGCCTGGTCCAGCTTCTTTCTCGACAAAGTGACGATATGGCCTGCACCGAGGGTGGCCAGCCGTGAGATTAGCCGCCTTCCAATGTCTCCGAGGCCACCTGCGATAATGTATGTGCCATCCCTTGCCAGCGCGGGGCGAGGGGGAGGTGGAAGTTTGGTTTGGACGGCCACACCGTCCGGAATCTCCAACACCACTTTACCCACATGCTTGCGTTCGGCAATAAGTCTGAATGCCGACTCGAGCCGGTCAATCGGCATGGACGTGACAGGTTTGACCGGGCTGAAGACCCCATTGTTGAAGAGTTCGACAGTCTTGTCCACAATCTCATAGAACAGCTCCGGTCGCTCCTCGCAGATCAAGAGGAGGTCCACCGATGCGAAGGTGACGTTGCGGTCGAACGGAGCCATGCTCAGGTGGTTACCCTTGGTGATATCAGCTTTGCCGAGCTCGATGTGGATGCCAAAAGACGCAATGCAATCCCAGCTCTCGGCAAGCATCTCCCCAGCAATCGAGTTGAGCACCACATCAACTCCCTTGTTGTTGGTCATCCTGAGTATCTTGCGCTTCAGGTCGAGGGGTGCGGCCCGGGCATTGAGAATGTGGCTCTCGGGTATCCCGTAGTTGTCGATCAATGTCTGTCTCTTGTCCGTGTTGCTGGCCGTGGCAAACACAACAGCACCGACATGCCGGGCGTATTGTATGGCGGCCTGGCCCACGGCGCCGGTGGCGGCATGGATGAGAACGGTTTGGCCGCGTTGCAGTCGCGCGAGGTGCACAAAGCTGTAGTAGACTGTCGCAAACACCACCGGGAGCGACGCTGCGTCGGCCCAGCTGGCCATGTTTTCCGGGAGAGCATGTGCGTGATGGCCCTTGACCCGCGTCTGGCTGGCAAACGCCTGACCATAAATGCCCAGCACACGATCACCAACCTTGTAAGTCTTTTGAACGAACGGTCCGGAACCGACAGCAGTGACAATGCCAGAGACTTCGCCGGCCATGCGTTGCCCCGGACGCATTTGACCAAGCGCAATGAGCACATCTCGGAAGTTGACTCCGTATGCTCTGGCCTCGATCTGAATCTCGTCCTCACCAAGAGGTGAAGAAACGATATCATTTTGGACAAAGTACAGCGTGTTCAGTAGTCCGGGTGAGCCGACCTCAAGCCTCAGGGGCAACTTGGGGTCATGGTAGGGATGCTCCTCAAGCTTGTTGCGGCGGTTGGTGCGGTCTACCCAGTTCCTGAAGTGCGTATCAGGGAGAAGCCTGGGAACTAAGCACTTGCCGTTGGATATGACATAGTCCGAGTCACACAGGGGCGAGGAATGCTCAACCTCGGGCGTATGGATCAGTGCTGCGATGCGATGGATGTAAGCCAGCAACTCCGACGCGTTGTCCTTGTTCACCGAGTCCTTGGCCTCGACGGTCAGAAGCTTGACATTCTCGTTCTCTCGGCGTGCCACGCGAGCGAGGCCACCGATCATTGCCTTGACGGCGGCGACATCTGGCTTGCCGATGACCTCGGCAGCAACATCGACCGCACCGTCTTCCTGGAAAGTCACCCACATGACAAATCGGGCGTTGGTCATTATCGACTGGATCATCCTGAACTCGTCTCGAGAAGGCCTGGCTAGAATCGAAGAGTTGGCACTGTCGAGAATGACATGGAAGGTCGGGTCTTCCTGCTCGACAGTGCGGTTGCCCTCAGCAAGTGACTGCCATGTAACCAGCTCAGTGGGGAACCCCTTTGCCTCAAAAGCAGGCAGAAGAGAGTCCCCAATGTGGTGTGCCATCGGAGAAGTTGCTCTGTGTATGATGCGTATCGACTCAGGCACGGGGATCGGATCTGACGTGGGCTTCTCGACAGTGTTATCGACGGCTCGGGCGACAATGAGAGAAAGCCGAGTGAGTGGTCCATCGCAGTCCGGAGCAGAGAACTCAATGCCACCAAAAGAATTTGCGAGAAGGTGGTCATTCCACTGGTCAAGAGACAACAGAGGCGAGCCTTTCCGCCCGTCTTCAAACGCCCACCAGCTAGAGCAATTTTCGTCAGCTTATGCACATATCAAGGGAAGGAAAGTCCGTCATCAGGAACAAATCGACCAAATTCCGACTTACCCAGGTAGAGTGCCAAAAACTGCATTGACGGCCGCCGAGTTCCGAACCAACTCCACCAAGAGCATCCTGCCGCCAGGCTTAAGGATCTTCCTGACGTTCTCGAGCGTCTTGGAGATTGAAGGAGTTGCATGTATGACGTTGGATGCAATAACTAGATCGAACTGGTTTGGCTCGAACCCTTGCTCGATTGGATCTTTCGTGACATCCAGAACCTTGAAGTCCACAAGAGCCTTCCACTTGCTGAGGAGTGTCTTGCCCTGTTCGAAGAAGCCGGCAGAGATGTCGGTGTAGCAGTAGCGCTTGATCAAGTTTCTTGCATTGTCACCAAGCGCATTGAAGAGATGGGCGGCGGCACTTCCCGTCCCAGCGCCGACGTCGATGATGCTCATCTGCGGGTTCTTGTGGGCGAGGGTGTTGAAGTACTCCACCACCTGCCTGTTAGATGGCAGCATTGGTCCTTCCTTGTACCAATTGCTCAGCAGCTTATCCTTCATCAAGATGTCGAGGGAGTTGACTGTGTTGTCCAAGATGCCGGGCAGATTTTGTCCGATACGCTCTACAATGGCTCCTTCATGTGACCCAAACCGTAGAGACCACTCCAGAATCGAGGCCTTCTCTTCCTCTCCCATACGTCCAATTACATTGCGGAACGCGTCGGTCGATGTCCAGTCAGAGATCCACCGGCAATAGTGCTGGAGGTGTGGTAGGGGGGCGGTTTCTGGGTTTCTCACCACCGGCAAGTCTTTGACCTTGGAAAGGTAGATCATGGCTGCCTTCTCGTTGGTGTCGAGCTGCTCGTAGAACTCTGGGCCTCTCGAAGCCTGCGGACTCGTCAAAGCGTGGAACGTGGCATCGTTGAGGAATCCAGGGTCTTCCTTCCACACCATCTGGGTGTTGGTCTCGCGCTCAAAGGTCTGGGCTGGTCCTCCAACTTCCTCGCCCATGGCCTGGAGTTGCAGACCTCTGGTGACAAAGACCAGCTTCAGCTCGCCGCTGTCTGGATCACGCTGGAACGTCCAAACATTGCCCTTTACTGCTGTCCTTCCCATAGGGTTAATCTCGATGGCAGTAATCAATTCCTGGCCAGGCGCGCTGCTGATGTCGCCGTTCACGATTGACTCGTCGTTTGTGACCGGCATCAGGGGCGCGTTGATGACCTGCTTGTGAAACAGCGTTGCCATCATGTGGCTGAGAGCATCGAGGGGCGCAGGGTGTATCAAGTGCGGCTGGTAGAAAGAATGTGGCATCCACTGCGATATGTCTGGGATGCGTAGCTTGGACAGAGCAACTCCCTGTCCGATATGGGCTTCGGTAGTCAGGGCGAAGCTGGGGCCCCAGTAGTTTCCTGCCTGTTGGTGTTCTGCATACATCACTTCCGGATCGATAGTATCCTTTGCCAAGGCAGTAATTCGTTCCAGGGCCTCAAAGGCCTCTTGGGAAGCAACGCTGCGTTCGTCTCCAAAGGAAGCAGAAGAAGCGTCGACTTCAGACGGGCTCTGCAGCTCGGCGCGAATCAAGGTCGATATATGGTCCGTCCACTTGCCGTCCTGCTGCAAGGACAGGATGCGGGCTGAATACCAAGGGCTGTCCGAGCTCGTCTTGGAAGGACTGAGGATGAGCTGCACCTCGACGTCCGGACCAGCTCCTTCATTCTGATCTTGCGCCAGAATGATGGGACGGTGAATCCTCGTATTCTTGATCACGTAGCTGGCAATCTTTGCGCCAGGATTTCGCATTTGCTGAAGCTGCTTCACGCCTTCCAGGATCATACAGGTGTAGCCAGTGAGCGGGAACACGACCTGGCCGTCGACAACGTGGTGCCGCAGCCAAGGCAGCCTTTCGAGGCTAAGGTGGTGTCGCCAGCGAGGTTCCTCGATGGAGCTATGCTCGTCATACAGACCCAGGAGGTCGTGGTAAGGAAACGCGCGGAGTCTGTGGTCGCGACTGAGTCTCGACTCTACCCAATGCTTGACCTGGTGGTCCCAGGGGTAAGGGGCCATGTTGCCGAGGACACGAAGATTTGCAGCTCCGTGAGTTGATTCGAATGGGGTGTAGAGGTTTAGAGAGGCGCCAAGCTCGAAGAGTCTCGCAATGGTGGTTGTGAATGTGCTGGATGAGTTCTTACCGCGATCCAATGGTGCCAAGTACGACCACTTAACGTCGGGCGTGGCAGAAAGAATCTGGCGAAGTGGCCCCTGAAGGGCGGAATGAGGGCCGATCTCAATGAAGATATTCGTCGCATCACGGCTGCCAGACTCTTGCATGCTCTGGGCCAAGTTGCTCACAGCATCGCTGAAGCGCACCTAGAAGAGGTTAGATCCACATGGAGCCTGAGTGAGATCAAAGGGGGACAAGGTATATACGTACTTGGGACACCAGGTTCTGAGTCCAGTATGCTGGTCCAAAGTCCGAAGACTTGATAGTCCCAGTGACCGACGAGACAAACTGGATGCCGTCTCGCATGCTCTGGGGCTTGATGCCCGCCAAGGAGCTCGAGTACGACTTGGCGACCTTTTCCATGTGATGGGAATGATAGGCTGTCTCCACCTTCAACTTCCTGGCGAAGACGCCTTTGGCGGCGCAGATGTCACGTATGTAGTCGATGGCCGGCTCATCTCCAGACAGGGTTGTACTTGTGGGACTGTTGACGCAGGCCACTGTTACGCGGCCCTTGGACTCATCGATGTTGGCAGCTTCAATTGTCTGTACGGCAGACTGTTCTCCATGTCCTGTTGCCAGCATGGCCCCGGGAAGACTATTCAGTGCCTTGGCAACAGAAGAGGACTGACCACGGTAGAATGCTCTGTGTTCTTCATGTCAGCAAGGTGACCCCCGTAACATCTAAGGACGGGACACCACAACTTACGATCGGATCGCGTCCTCGTCACTCAGAATGCCCGCGGCGTAGGCTGCGGCGATCTCACCACTGCTGTGTCCTACAACCCAGCTGGGCCGCACGCCATGGTCTCTCAAGAGATCGACCAGCGCCATTTGGATGATCGTGGTGGCTGGCTGGGCAAGGGCACTTTCGTTGATCCGGGATTCGCCGTCGGGTTTAGCCAACTCGTCCAGGAGATCCCATTCGCAGCCAAACGACTTCAGCAGCTTGGTGGCCTTTTCGAGCGATTTCGTGAAGGTCTCCGAGGTCGAGAGGAGGTCACGGCCCATGCCAGCCCATTGCGCGCCCTGGCCTGTGAAGACAAAGGCCACGTTGGTTGCCGGTGCAGCTCGGGACTTTGCGCCGGTCTGCCCCTGAATCTCAGCCAACAGCTCCTCCGAGGTCGATGCCACGCAGGCTTGCCTCCATTTGAGTTGTGACCTTCGGCACGACAAGGTGAATGAGAGGTTCTTCAGGGCGGAATAATCCATCTCTTGCCCTGAAATCCACTTCTCGAAGCTCTTACTCATCGCACTGAGGGAAGTCTCTGTGTTGGCACTCAGTGGAAACACGAGAGGTGGGTTGCTGGCTGATGCGTTGGCTTTCACGCTGCTGTCCCCGTTGACAGAGTGTCCATTGACAGAGTGTCCATTGACAGAGTGTCCATTGACAGAGTGTCCATTGACAGAGTGTCCATTTGCATGGTGGCCATTTGTTAGCCGTGGTACCTCATCGGAAGCGTTGGGTTCAAACCGCTCCAAGATCACATGGCAGTTCGTTCCACCATATCCAAACGAGTTGACGGAAACTCTGACGGGACCTTGGTGGCCTTCTGGGACCAGGGGCTCCAGCTTTAGAGGGACCTGGGTCGTTGTTAGATGAAAAAGACCAATATATCGGATGGATGGGCTAAACATACTGCGATCTGTCTCCGCTCCAAGTCGAGCCCTGGCTTCGGCTTCTCAAAGTTCAGATTCGGGGGAACTTGCTGCTTCTGAAGAACCAGCACGGCCTTGATGAGGCCAGCCAAGCCGCTGGTAGCTTCTGTATGGCCCAAGTTGGTCTTGACCGAGCCAACATAGAGGCTATGGTCTCGCCTGTGCTCGGAGAAGACGTTGCCGATGGACTTGATCTCGGCGGCATCGCCGACCACGGTACCGGTGCCGTGAGCTTCAACGTATAGAGTGTCTCGCGGGTCCAAGCCCGCCGTGTTGTAGACGGTTCTGATGAGGGCCTCCTGGGAGTCTGGGTTGGGAAGGGTTATGCCGTTTGTCTTCCCATCTTGGTTGGAAGCAGTGTTGCGGATCACAGCATGGATATTGTCACCATCCTGGATGGCGTCGGCAAGACGCTTGACGATGACTGTGGCGACCCCCTCTCCTCTCCCGTATCCGGATCCTCTGCTATCAAATGTGAAGCACTTTCCTTCAGAATTCAGCAGCCTGCAAGAGATCGATTAGTCGGATATATACGCAAGTGACAGGAGGACGGGACAGCGAGATAGCTAACGTACCCGCTGGAGCTCATGTTTATGAATTGGTCAGGGTGCAATAACAGCTCCGTCCCGCCCACGACGGCCATTCTCGTTTGCCGGGTTCTGAGGGCAAGACATGCTTCATGTAGGGCCACCATACTTCCAGACTACATGTGTGTGAAGAGTCAGCTCAAGCGCGAGTCAAGCCACAACCAACATGACTAGGCCACTAGCGGGGTGGAGAGCATGGAGATAATAGAAAAACTTACGCAGCCAGTGTCGATAGTCATAGATGTACCTCTCAAGTCAAACACGTAGGACAGTCGATTGGCAAGGATTGCTTCGCCCGTGCCACTAATGTGTAGCCTTGACATGGTGTTGATGTCTCTGTACTGCATCCGGTCGTAGTCCCGAGCAAAGACTGCAGTATAGACGGCAGTGTCAGACCCCCTGAGGCTCTCAAGCGGTATTCCAGCATTCTCCAGAGCCTCGTAGGTGGTTTCAAGCAGCAGCCGCTGCTGGGGGTCTGTGGCGTCCGCCTCGCGGTGGCTGAACCCGAAGAATCTCGAGTCGAACTCCGCAACGTCGTGGGTTAGAAAGTAGCCACTCTGTGCATTGTATGCTTGGATGGACTCTCCGTCCGGATGGTAGAACGACTTCGAGTTCCATCTGTCTGCAGGAACCATGCCCCAGCCAGACTGGCCCTCGCTCAACAGCGTCCAAAGATCATCTGGACTGCCAACACTTCCAGGCAAGCGGCATCCTATGCCTACAATGGCAATGGGCTCAGGCTCGGTCATATTGTCGCGGCTTCAAAAACAAATGTTGATAGAGATAGAAGGTGACACAGTCAAGCTGTCAGCAGAGTCTCGGTCTGAAAGAGGCGAAACTACGGCACTTGATATATGAGGCCCAGAAGTCTAGCAAGCCGTAGATTGAAATCCCCACTTTCGAATGTAATCAGTTGTCAAGCTGCATCCAAGGATTACCACATGGAGAAAGCTCATGCCGGCCATGTGTCTCGGCCATGTGTCTCGGCCATGTGTGCCACACCGACTAACAGACTACTACATGTATGATATGACCCTCCCCCCCCCCCGGGAGCTGGTTCGCGCGGCAGTCGAGGTCTACTAGNTGCCACACCGACTAACAGACTACTACATGTATGATATGACCCCCCCCCCCCCCCGGGAGCTGGTTCGCGCGGCAGTCGAGGTCTACTAGGACCGCCGGCCCGTTCGAAATGTCGTGCTCATCTTCGGAATCCGATCCTTCGGACTATATGTGGGGTAATTACAAGTACGAGGCATGGTCTTCAGAGAGACTTAGCCAAAACTGAACTTGTACTCGTAGAGCCTGGTGTTTCGCGACAAGAGTTCCAAAAAGGGTGACATGGGATATCAATCACCAAGCACCGGTTCACGCTCGTCAGCACTGCTGCGCCGTACATCTTCTTTCATGCAGACATGCAGACATGCAGACATGCAGACAGGGAACCTGGCAGCGGTCTGAGAGGCATAAGGCATAGAGCTAAGTTGGTGAGTGGAGCAACCTCGGATATTGAACTCTATGTATGCTAGCCATGCCAGGGTCCTCTCCACCATGGCACCATGATCCCTGCATCGTCCAGATGGATAGTCCCAAACCATTGGTCCGCTCGCCATATCATACCCCGAGCATTCCCCCACCCCCAGGGGGGATGTCCACCCCATTCAACAAGGCGGACAACCCCCAAAAGAAACCACTTGCCGCCTTGGTGGATTCCGGTTCGACTTCTGCCAACGGCCCGCTCCCGCCGACTGTGCCGCTGATAGTGGAGGTCTACGGCGGAAGATCCGTTGGCAGAAGTTGTTGCCTAACTTGCCTAGGTCAAATTGCGCCCGGGGGGGGAATTCTTGTCAGCACAGGCCAGGTCTCATACCACTTGCCGGCAATGCAGGAGACGACGGACTGGAATATCGGTGCCAGTTGCGTCCACGGTTTGAGCGGCACAACCGAGCAAGAACTCGGCACTGACAGTTTGAATCCAAACCCGAATCTCATCCGAAACTAATGTTGGTCTGTGTTGCCCAACTACTGCTGGCAGGCCAGCGAGAGCTCACAATACAAGAGACCAAACGCCATCAATGAAGGCTGGCGACATGAGGCCGGCGAGAGCGCCGGTCAAACCAACGCCAGTAGCCGGTTCGGTCGACATGGCTTCATCATCAGAGACGAACGCATCTGGTGATCAGACTGATGGCGATCCGAAGCTGTCCCAGACCCGTTTGTACATCTGCGGGTTGGCCATTTCCGTGACGAACCTCACTGTGGCTTTCGACACTACCATCCTAGGTAAACTCTTTGACCTCTTCACCTCCTGTCGCTGCTCTTCTTCTGGTGCCCGTTCCAGAGCTTCTAGTCCGGTCCGTCTAACTTTACTATCTCCTCTGCCGCCGGAAAGGTCCTGCAATTCCTACCATCACCTCGGAATTCGGCACACTCAACCACATAGGCTGGTATACCAGCGCCTACCTCTTGGGAATGGTATGCTGCCAGCCTTTCTTCGCTCGGCTGATTCTATACTATGAGAAGAAGTGGTTCTATATGACCTGCGTCCTGGTGCTCGAAGTCGGCTCCATCATATGTGCCACGGCGCCATCGTCTCCCGTCCTCATCTTTGGCCGTGCGATTTCCGGTTGCGGAGCCGCAGGCATCACAGCCGGCGCTTTCGCCCTAGTCGGCCAGCTGGCGCCTTTGCGTGAGCGGCCGCGGCTCATAGCCATGTTTACGGCCCTGCAGGCACTGGCATACTCGTCTGGGCCGACCATAAGTGGCGCTTTCACGGGCTCTTCGGTCACCTGGCGATTCAACTTTTGGATAAACCTGCGTATGTCTCACTCACTTCCTCGTCCACGGGCTCTGGGTCCGCTGTTAACACTTTAGGTCTCAGCTATTGGATTCGTCTCGCTTGTCTTTGTGTGGTTTGCTGTCCCAGCCACAGCGAATGTCAAGAAAGCCCTACCTCTACTGGAGAAACTCAAGAGGTGCGACCTCCTTGGAGCCAGTCTATTAATATTATGCCTTGTTCCGCAGTTTCTGGCTCTGGAATGGGGCGGAAATGTTGCCCCATTTTCGTCGCCTCGCGTATGGGGATGCTTCCTTGCCTCTGGCATCTTCGCACTTGGCTTTGCTGCTCTACTGGCTATCAAAAAGGACAAGTAAGTTCTGGCTGCCCGGTGGAACTCTGTTCATCTCTCCGGAAGCTCCGTCCTTCCTCGTCGATTCGGAATATCTAAAGTGATTGTTGCTAAGCTAAACTGAATGGCAGTGCGGTCATTCCTCTTCGAATTCTTAAGCAGCGGACACTCATCGTTTGCGTCTGCTTTTCTGCACTTTATGGCATGGCCAACATGATCCATGGAAGTCTGCTGGTCATGTATTTCCAGACGGTACATAACATTGGTATCACCTTGTCGGCCGTATACCAGATCCCTTTGACGGTTTCGAGCATCTTCAGCTCCGTGGCCGCTGGCATTGCCATCAGTGCTTGGGGTCACTACCTGCCCTTCTTCTGGGCCGGCCCACCTATTTATCTCGCCGGCGCAGTGCTTCTTCACACTCTGTCAACGGCGAGCAACGAGGCCCAGCTCATGGGGTACCAGGTCCCGGCCGGGATCGGATTTGGGACGGCCGTCTCTACCACGCTTATTGCCATTCAAGCCATCAGTGCTCCAGATGACTTGACAAGCGCATGCGTTGCCGATGCCGTGGCTGCCCAGATAGGCAGGGCCGTTGGGGTCAGCATTTCTCAGAATCTCTTCGTCGGGCTTCTGAATCAGGGCCTGCGGGACATCGTATCCCCGGACGAGGCATCTTCCTTTGCCCGCAACGGCCTGGAGAGAATGATCGAGAACATGAGGACTATGGATGCGGGTCTCCGGCAACAGTTCCGCGAGGCGCTCAACGAGGCCGTTGCAACAGCGTTATTGGTACCCGTGGCAGCGATCTCCCTGGCCATCATTGTTACGATGTTCGCCGAGCGGAGAACACTCATCGAAAAGAGAGTCGTCGAGACGCAGCCCGTCTCGACGGAGCACTTCTTGTCCACCGAAAAGACCTCTGGGCAAGATGACTTGCCAAATCACCAGCAGCCAGATGCTTTGGACAGAGATAGGCTTCCGTAAATTGACAAGGGTACCCCAATCAGACTGGTTTATTTCCTCATATTATCTGCATGTAGTCGATATTGGAAAAAGTGTTCCTAGTTTTGATGAGAAGTCTTCTCGGGGAGCTCCCCAGCATGCAAGGTTATCCGCGAGCTTATGACTACCCCCGGTCATGCACTACGATGCCAATTCCAATGGCACGAATATTCCCCTTCCTTCTTTCTAGTTTCGCGGAAAGAGACAATTCCAGCTGACCTTGGATTCTACTCTGCTGCACCCAAAAACACTTTTTCCAAACTTACGTCAGATAGTACTTTCAAGTCAAGCGCCAAGATATCGTCTCCGATTACATGTCGTTTTGATAATCCATCATCTTGCCCCAAGTGGACCGGCTATGTGGTTGAATGGTACATTAGTTGTGCTTATGCGAGCCGCAGAGACTGTTATGATTGGACATGGTTCAAAACGTAATGTGTCGGATCTTGGGCCGGATCCTCCTTGTACACACATGGTTACGGGCGTCATTGATCAGCGAATCTCATGCCTTGACTGAGCTTCGGCGGCTTTCCGATCGCAAGAGTTCTCCTCAATGCCTGCTAACATTCCGATTTGTTTATTTTCGACATGTCAATTTTCAGGGGTGGACGGGCCGCCCATGATTTAGCCTACGTACCTTATGCCTCGAGGACCCAAAACACGCACTGACAGCCATTGATTCCATACTCGGCGGAGGGTCCACTCACCCACACCAGCTACGTCGATTCCCTACTGGCTCTCCACTCCTTCCTTCGAGAGACTCTTCTTCCAAGTCTGCCAGTAAGGTACCCGCGGCCCGCCACATATGTATATATCGCAACTAACATCACAGCTAGGAATATATATAAAGGATATATATATACTAAGACTAACGCAAAGTCCTAAACCGAATCCCAACCTTCTAATCCTAACCTCTAACAGCAACTAAACCGCCTCGTAATGGCTTTGATATTGTCTTTGTAGGTGCGTGACCGGAAGTCTCGAAGTAACGGGAATCCAGACGGAACTGTAGAGAGTTATTAGAGCACCTAATGTGGGTGGGTGGATACTCCTCCGGATTGAGCCTAGTTGTCCGTGCCTCTCTGGCATCTGTCCGTGCATGTTTGGGTTCTATTATGCCAGGATGACAATCCAGTTGCGGCACGAATCTTTTGCCGGGTATAAAAATTACTGCACTCGTACTATCGACATGGAGCCTTGACAAAGAACAGACAAAAGTTCCAAACACTGGGGAGAATCGACCCCTTTTGACATTCTGGAAGACCATAGGTTGAATCTCGCTTCCCCGCAATGACGGATATGTACCGACGCAACTATCACGTATAGGAACTGGCATGCGCTTTGCTCAAATGGACGAAACTCGGTCTACCGAGGCATACATCTTTCAGTCGTAATAAGGGGGCTGTTTGCTTCCTAGGTTTCCGTTCGTTGCCGCTAGGCCGTCTTCATTCCGCCGTCGCCGGTAAGTGCCGGCAGCCGGCTTCTTACTTTCATGTTCCTAACGGCGGTCCGGCCGGTCCCTTTGATGTTACATGTATCTAATAATTAGAAGCGGTGTACGATCCACAAAGGAGCGGTAGGCGTAACTCTGCCTGGGACGTGCTTGTTCGTATAGTTTAGGACATCGAGACCTTAGTACATGTAGTTATCCGGGGGACCCGACTAGCGCCTAGCCTAGCGCCTGGCCAAACTAGCGTCTGGCGTGGCTAGCGCTTGACCTAGCTACATGTACATGTAATTAATGCCTGGCCTAGCGTCTCGCCGCCGCCTTAGCGTACGGCAAGTAACCGTGGTAATGTTGGTTTGTAATAGTCGTTCAACATGCGTGAGGCCGTAACTTTACATGTACTGTGTTACTCTTACGTGGCTACCGGCTTCTCGGTCTACCAACGGGATGCATTACACCGAAACTAGCGGGGAGGATACTGCACGAAAACCGGCTGAAAGCTTCGCCTCTTTGATTAACCGGTGCCCGCCCAACAAATAAGCGGCAGGATCCAAACAGGCGGGGGCCTTTAGTGTCTCTCGCCATACATAGTCACCATCTTGGAGAATCCCTGTCTCCTAGTCCACGTGGTAGAGGATTTCGATTCTGCTGTTGATGTGGACTCCCATCGGGTCTTGGTCTCGACCTACACTCGTGTGTAATAGAAGGTCCAGGGTCCCGGTCATGTCATCCCAAGCGGTCATGTTCCTCGGAAGCCACTCTCGTAAGATCAAAGACCACTTGTACCTGTTGATGGCCTGTGCCCGGTTATATATCGTAGGCTAACTTGGCTGACCTGACTGTGACCTCAAGAGAAGGACGATCAGAGGTCATTGTGTCTCCCATAGTCGACCTACCTTTTTGAGACTTTCTTGCGTTACGTCGACACAACTTCAAGGGGTTGTCTCTCTACATTCTGTTGTTCGCTCTTTTTTTGAACCAGACCTTCAACATACCAACGTCTGTCTTGAGACACTGCCTCTGCTTAGAGACTCTTACCACAACCATTCACTGGGGTTTGGTGCCCTCTGCGCCCTCGCTGCTTGAGTCAAGGAATATCAACAGAGCTGTAAGCGAGGTACTCGCCGTGTCTCTCCGGCCGCAGTATTCAAATCTCGCGCCCAACAAGATGAACATCGCCTTTGTAGGCTGCGGCTTTGTTGCCTCTTACTACGGCGACACCCTGCCGAACCATCCCGAGCTGCGGCCCCTGGCCGCATTCGACATCTCCCCCACCCGCGCAGCAGGCTTCTCGAAGCGGTACAATATCCCCGTGGCCGCCTCCTACCAGGCCATTCTCGACAACCCTGACATAGACCTCGTCGTCAACCTTACACCACCCGCTTCCCACGTCGAGGTCTCCCGCGCCGCCCTCGTCGCCGGCAAACATGTCTACTCCGAAAAGCCACTCGCGCTCGAACCCGCCGGCGCCAAGGAGCTGATCGCCCTCGCCGCCAAGCAGAATCGCCTGCTCGCGGTCGCGCCGTGCAACTTCCTCGGCGGGTCGATGCAGACTCTCGCCCGCCTCGTCCGCGAAGATGTCGTCGGCACGCCGCGGCTCGTCTACGCCGAGATCGACGACGGCCCGATCCACCAGCTGCCGTACCGCACCTGGGTAAGCAGCGCCGGCGTCCCTTGGCCGGCCGAGACTGAGTTCACCGTCGGCTGCGTCTGGGAGCATGCTTCGTATGAGGTCGGGTTCCTGACCAGCGTGTTCGGCCCGGCGGCGAGTGTCACGTCCTCCTCTCACACCCTTGTCACCGAAAAGATGGAAGGAATCGCGCCGCAAGACCTTGGCCCCGACTTCTGCGTCGGCCTCATCCGATTCCGCAGCGGCGTCGTCGCCCGACTGACCATCGGCACCGTCGCCCGGCGCAACCGCTCCATCACCATCACCGGCGACAAGGGCATCCTCCACTTACCGGAGATCTGGGACTACGAAGCGGCCGTCCAGTTCACACGCTCGAGGGGCACGACGGCCAACCCGGCCTCGCCGCTGCTGCGCGTCACGCCGCCGGCCACTGCCGAGCCAGTCGCAGCAGATAAGCCCGGGGTGCCGGTGCCGGAGCGAGGCATTCAGGTCGACACGCCGGCGGGTGGGCCGCGGCAGTATCCAAAGGCATACCGCATGGACATGAGCCTCGGTCTCGCCGAGCTGGCTGCAGCCATCCGCGAGAAGCGTCGCCCGCGCATGGCGGCGGACCATGCCTTCCACGTATATGAGATTCTCCAAGCACTGGATGACTCGGTCGCCGCGCCTGGGGATCGCAAGATTACGTCCGACTTTGCGCCGATTGATCCAATGCAGCCGCTGCAAACGGTCGCTTCGGACTGTACCATCTCTTGGTAGGCATCTTGAGAGAAAAGCTGAAAGGATGGGTTTCCATATAACGCTTGTTGATCATACATTTGCCCCTGCACGTCGTGTCACATAGACCAACGTTTGACACTACCTATGTAAGGGTGGCGTGTGGGTTAGAATCATTAGAGTCGTAGAAATCCACACATGCTGTCAACGATATCTCGTCGAACTCCTTTAGTTGGTGTTTGAGTACATGAAGACTTTGAATAAAGTCAATCATTCATAATCACATTCAATTTCCCAGGACCTCGTGCTGCCGCAATCTCTTTCACCCTTCATCGGTGCCCACTCGTATGCATGATGAAGTACCCCTGTCTTAACTCACACATGGTTGGTGCGCTTAATATAGTCAGTGGTTTCAAGTTTTCAACCTTGTTTAAGATTGAAATACATCATTGTTCTCATTCCTCAGGTTTTTAAAAGAGGGTGGGCTGGATTCAAGCTTGTAACAAGTACCTACAAGCTGCAAGTAAAATACATATAAGAGACTTGTAACAAAAAACGGAAATAAGAATACAAAAAAGAATACTTCCTTGGAATCGGCTCAGAGGACGGGATATAATGTGGGGGGGAAGGGGGGGNAAGGGGGGGGTGGGGGGTGGGGGGACGCAACATGTTGGAAGACAGCACTTTAGGACTAGCGGACAAACCAACGATATCTCCCAAATTTCCCGGCAGGGAGTACCGCCGAGATTCTAGAGAGAGATCGATTGGCAACAGGCCTGTCTACCTATTCCAGGTGGGGGTGGGGGCACCTTGACGACCCCCGGTTCATACCATCAGAAGGCGGATAATTACGGTCCTACGGTCCCTGGATGGGAGTCCGGGGAAGGCGGGGTGTCTACTATCCGGCAGATCCGGAGCAAGGTTGACTACCTAGGTATGAGACCTGGTTAAACGTGGCTTGCAGTTCGGGATTGACTTGATATTGAGGGGGGGGGTGACGGCGGCCTACCCGTGTTGGTGGCGTACGCTCTGGAGTTTGGGAATCGGGACCTCATCACACCGGCATGACTCTGCCGAAGTTGACAGCCGCTGGCCAGTCGCAAATTTAACCCAGGATACAGATATAGTGCGTGGTAGTTGTACATGATGGGACATCGCTTACATGTACGTACTAAACTAGGGTGGGTTGGACCACTTACACGCCAACATGGGTACATGCCAAGCGTTATTTCCCCTAGTAAGTGGACAAGTCTTGCGCTAAAATCTGACAAGACTCCGTTCTGGAATCTCGGAATGCTAGGCGCCGAGACCTTCCCAGATTTGCCAAGCGGACGTTCCTGGGGTTGAAACGGCCCGAACCGCTGGGGCGGTGTTTGGCGTCCGGGTAATACGTGGTACTACGAGGACACTTCTCCGCATCGTATACGTATATTACGGCGGAGTGTCCCCGCCTGATACATGTACATGTATGTCGTCTTGTTGTCACCCGCGCGGCACGGAGAACCCATACATGTAGGCAACCGTCGTTGCCGCCCCGAGAACCAACACTCTCCACGCCGGGGCCGAAGGGGGGGGATAGACATTCCGAACTAGCTTGCGGCGTAGCAGCTCTCCTCGCGAGTACTCTCGTACACCGTGTTTAGGCTGATCCATTGGAAGACTGGGGATCGATCCGCGGAAATGGGGGAAGCGAGTGCTTTCCAGGTTGCTTCTGCACTTCTAAGTGGAGGGATCTATTCAGGGGCGCCCAAAGTCCGAGGGAAATCAGTGCGAGGGGTGGATGTGACTCCGGCGGGCGTACCGCCGTGGAGATCCGGATTTCACGGGACGAAATGGCGATCAGATCAGTCAGACTACAGCGGAACGAGCAACAGTCAGTTGAGACGCGTCCAAAATGGGGTATGGGGTGGTGTTGTTTGGGGAACCCAACAGAGAGCTCGTTCCACATTTGGCTCCCAAGAGGTTCCATTCGTCCAGTCTTTGTTGGTCACAGCTTCACAGACCGATGAGCTGGGTGGACGACGAGAAATGTTTATGTAGCCGCAATGACCCAGCCTCTACCTTCTCGAGCCGAGTCACTTCAGCCCCTCCCTATACCCCGTACTCCCAGCCCGTCTATCTTTTGCCGGCGAGGCGCTGAGGCGCCATTGGAGAACATACCTCATAAAGTCTATCGACCACCACCCACTCGAGCACTACAGAGCACGACTCGCTTCATCCAGCCGCCACAATGGTGAATGTTGGAACCACCGCGGACCCAATCGTCACTCGATTGGTCCAGGAGGACAAGGTGGCATGGTACAAGAAGCGGAACCTCCGTCTCATGTACATCTGGCTCTTCACATGCTGCATGTGCGTTGAGGCGACGTCGGGCTTCGATTCGCAGCTCATCAACACTTTGCAACTGGCCCCTACCTTTCACAAGTGTACGGCTGTTCCCTTCCTCCTCCCCCCCCCCCCCCCCCTGTCGCGTGTCATTCAGTTCTGGTTATTGACAGTCCAACGTGTAGACCTCGGTAACGGACGAATGTCGGAGGGCAAATATGCCATCGAACCAGGCCTGCTCGGATTTGTGAACTCGAGCTACCAGCTTGGTTCCATCTTCGGCGTCCCGGTTGCGCCATGGTTTGCCCAGCGTTACGGACGTCGGTGGTCCATCATGGCCGGCTCCCTGATCATGGTCTGCGGTGCCATTATTCAGGGCTTTGCTCAACACGGTATGTATGGGTGTTTGGACTTTTCATGTTGTCACTCTGTATTCTGAGAAAGAGCGCGACTGCTAACATCGACATAAAGTTGCCATGTACATCATCGCACGCATGATTCTCGGCTTCGGGATTCTCTTCTGCATCATCTCGGGTGCTGCGCTGATTGGAGAGCTTGGTCACCCCAAGGAGCGAGCTATCCTTACATCCTTGTTTAACTCGTCGTACTTTATCGGTCAGATCACTGCCGCGGCTGTTGCCCTTGGGACTACGGATATTCCTAGCGACTGGGCCTGGCGTGTCCCCTCTCTCCTGCAGATCTGCCCGTCCTTGCTTCAAATTGGTACCGTCTTGTAGGTTGGCCTTGGAGATTTTTCCGGCAGAGGACAAGGAGCTGACCACAAATCATAGTCTGTTGCCTGAGTCACCGCGTTACCTCATCTCCCACGACAGGCATGAGGAGGCTCTGGCTATCCTGATCAAGTACCACGGCGAGGACGACGCTAGTTCACCTCTTGTCCATGCCGAAATGGTGCAGATCAGGGAGACTATCAAGACTGAGAGCGAGGTCTCCAAGCAGTCCTGGCTGGCCGTGCTGGCGACACCTGGCATGCGCCGCCGTTTCCTAATCACCATCTTCATCGGCCTCTTCACCCAGCTTTCCGGCAACACCCTGCTCAGCTACTACTCCGGAGTTCTCTTCGGAATGATGGGCTACACAGATACCTGGACTACGACTCGCATCAACCTCGCCAACGCCTGCTGGGGTCTGCTGAATGGAACAATCATTGCCCTCGTTGTCACGCGTTTCAAGCGCCGGCACATGTATATGCTTTCAGCCATCTTGATGATGTGCAGTTTCATTGCCATGACCGTCTCGCTCCAGCGGATTCAGCTCGCCGAGTCCAACGGTGTGCGCAACGTCTCCGCCGGCATTTCTGCCCTGTTCTGGTACTTTGCATTCAATCCCTGCTACAACATTGGCAACAATGCTCTCACCTACAGTAAGCTCGCCATAACATCACGATTCGTGTTAGTGCGCTCTCTCTTCTAACATCATGCAGCGTATCTGGTCGAGCTCTGGCCGTACTCCCATCGCAGCCGTGGCATCGGCGTTCAGCAGATCTTTGGCAAGCTTGCTGGTTTCTTCTCGACCAATGTCAACTCGATTGCCCTCGATGCCATCGAGTGGAAGTACCTTGCCATCTACTGCGGCTGGATCTTTTTCGAGTTCTGCATCATTTTCCTCTTATATCCCGAGACGAGCGGTCGTACTCTGGAAGAGTTGGCATTCTGTACGTCTCATCCCATCGCCCTTGTTATGAACTCTACGCTGACTTGTCCCTCCCTACCTTACAGTGTTCGAAGATGAAACCTTGAACGAGAGGTTGACTACTGCCGTCGAGAAACAGATGCACAATGAAGTTGGCATTGATGCCGCAAAGAATGATCTTCCTTCTCAACCTCCGCAGGAGGCCAAGACCATTGTATAAGAGGGGAGAGTGGAGAGTGGTTGGGCGTTTATTCGGAGCAAGACGTTGTTTTGCTAAGAATACATAGCCTAGTTCACTCTAGACTACGCTTCACGCACAGATTGATAGCTTAGCACTAGGTACTTAGCCAACGTACCAAGTTAATTGTAACATTTCCCCCTCCAGTCTAATGCTTTTACCGCCACTAACAGAGAACGACAAAAGCCCTCCCATCCGTACTCTTCGTCAGGGTCAAAGTCATATTCCGTGCGCCATTCGCATGATGATGCCTCTCCGTCCGTCAAAATCCAGGAAGAGCAGGTATTGTAGAGCTTTGTTCCGCAAAGTGACGACGTGGCCCTGGTCCTCCTCGCATGTTGTACAGGGACGAGGCATCTTGTCGCCCCGGGCATGGTAGGTAAGGGTCAGGGATGGTTTTATGAACTCGTCTTTTTATGAGCTCGTGGAGGATGTCTATGGGCACCGAGTAGACATGGCATCATCCTCAGCTGGGTGCTAGTTTCGAGGAACCCGGATTGAGCCCCTTTCAATGAAAAAGTCCAGCATCTCAATTAAAGAATAAGAATGATGGATGAGGCGGATACAACAGGTTTCGAGGTTGAAGGAAAACAATAGCTGCCCTTATCTCGTCTTCCCGTTCCACTAGGCACCGGAGAGGTAAGATGTTATTTTGTGCCCCTTGGCCAGGATAGATGTGATTCTCCAACTGCAATGGGAGGCTTCCTGTCCCGTTGAGCCTGTTTGTTCTCAGCTCAAAACGCCCGCCTCTAATTCGGCCCCTCAAGGAAGTGTATAGCCTCCATCGACGAGCATGTCGCTCCCGGTAGTATACGTCGACGCATCACTCGCCAAGTACAAATACAACCCCTTAATCTCGTTCACGTGCCCCTGCCTCCCCAGCACAGACATGCGATACGCCTCATTGACACACAGCGGTGCCGCGCCCATCCTGGTGTCAAAGAAGCCCGGCGACACGACGTTGACGCGCGCAAACTCACGCCACTCGCGTGCCAGCGACCGGCCAAAGTGCGTGACGAAGGCCTTGGTGCCGTTGTACACGGGCTGGTCGACGGGAACGTTGACGATGCGGGCGCTCATGCTCGAGGTTATAATCAGGTTTCCGTGGCCCTGGCGTTGGAAGACTGCACCGGCGAACTTGGCGCAGTGGACTACGCCGTCGACTATTCATCGTACGCTTGTCAGCCACGTAGGAAGGACGACTGAGCTGACGGGTTGTGATGAGTGGGTGGGCGCCTTACCGTTGACGGACATTTGCCTCTTGTACTCGTCCAGTGTCTGCTCGAGAATGGGCTTTGAGATGGCCATGCCTGCTTCTGTCAGCTCCCTGCCTCGGCTGTCACCCGGTAACTTTAACAAGGGAAGGGAGTGAAGTACCGGCGTTGGCGACAAAGACATCAATCTTTCCAAAGTCCTTCACTACGGCGTCCACCGTCTTCTCGACAGCCTCGGCATGGGACACTTGCAGAAAACGTGGTCAACACTTACGACCCCAGCCAAGTCTTGATCCAGAGAGGATTCTCCATACCGTCAAGCTGGTAGGCAGCAGTCTTGACACCATGCATCTTGGCCAGTTCTTCAGCCCTTTGAATAGCAGAATGGTTCCTGGTAGAAGGAGGTTGTGTCAGCATCCGGCATCTTCTCCCTCCAGGCGGGATATAAAAAGAAAAAGGAAAAACGCTCACGAATTGTACAATAGTGCGACGTGAGCACCAGCCTCAGCCATGCCCTCCGCCACGGCAAGACCAATACCATCAGCAGCTCCGTTGACGACAACCACCTTGCCCGTCATGCGAAACTGCTCCATCACGTTCGACGGCGTGTCCGGGACGGGCCGCGGGAAGCCTGGCCGGGCGACGTCGGCGTCGGATACGCTCATAGACATGATGACTAGTGGGCGTCGTCAGCGATGGATCTCGGGGTTGGAGGTATGGAACAGAAAAGGTTTTTGAGCCTGTTGTAAACTGTTGTAGGTGATAGAGAGAGAGCAGGAGAGGTCGGGATGGAGAGCTGGTTATGTATCATTCATTGTATGTCGCCGGAACTTGCGGCGGGGTGCCGAGTTGGAACCCCCACTTCGGACGTCAGTGCTCCGTCTTCTTCTACTCCGCCACCGGCTGGCAGTCCGAGACCAGTCAGTTTGGAGCACGGTCGAACTAATAATTACCTGCTCAACCGCGCCTCTAGCCGTGTAGTCTTCACTTATATAACCAAAAGGTGAAAACAAGCAATAAGCAGGGGCAGGGCCATGACCGGCACCGACCTTGTGGGTCCCCTTCGGCATCCGATCCCGAAACCGGCCAGCCGGCACTTCCGGAGTCCGGACCCAACCAAACTCCCTCCCCCCNCCCCCCCCCCCCCCCCCCACACCCCAGTCCGACATCCCTCAACTCCACCATCTTAACCATCAACCTCACACATGCACCATCACAATCAGCAGCATCATGCCGCACTCCGCAAAACACAGCGGCCCCTCCACCAGGCTGGCCCTCCCCATCAGCCTTAGCGCCCTCGCCCTCATTCTCACAATATCCTACCTAACTCTCAGGCCCAACAACGCCCCATCACCATCCTCATCCTTACCATCCTCATCAACAACAACACCCTGCCCATCCCTGCCCTCAGATCTCAACATAACATACCACCGCCACGACATCCCCATCGCACCCTCCCCCCCCCCCCCCCCCCGCCACACCATGCCTCCGACGCAAACCTCATCATCCCCCTCGTCCTCTCCCTCTCCCGCAAGTCCTCCTTCACACTAGTATCCACCCTCCCCCTCCGCGGCAACACCTTTGAGCCAGAAGGCCTCATCATCCTCGGACCATCACACCTGATCATCAGCTCCGTAGAGTACACCTCCCCCCGCGACCCGCAGACGGGAACACGCACCGGCCACGCACACCTCCAATCCTTCTCCTTACAGGACGGCACCCTCATAGCCGACGCCTCCATCTCCCCGCCCAACAACTTCCCCGAACACCACAACAGCGGCATCGACTACGACGGCGAGCGCATCTACGGCATCCTCTCGCAGCCCCGCCCCAACTCATCAGCAACAGTCTACTCTGCCGATCCAGCCACCCTCCGCCCGAGGACACTCCATCATCTTCCCACGGATCACCTCGGCACCATAGCAGTCAACCCCCGAAGAGACACCATCACGGCCATGAATTGGGGCTCCCGTCGCGCAGTTCACTTCCCCCTCACCACTACGAAGTGCATATCCCACCCCTCCCTCCCTCCCACCGTCCTTAACCCAAGCCACTTCATCGACTACCAAGACTGCAAATTCCTCGGCCCACATCAGGATCGCAACCTCATGCTCTGCTCCGGTGTCGCATCCCTCCCCTCACCACCGCCACCACCACCACCACCACCACAGTCCCCAGATTACTCTCAAGGCTACGTCCTGGGCGGCATCGCGCTGGTGGACACACAGACGATGGAGCCAGTCTTCGAGATGCCTGTTACTCTGGAGAGTGAGAGGGGTATGAGAATGACGATGAATCCGTTTGATGTCAAGGTTGTGGATGGGCGGTTACGGTTCTACTGGGCGCCGGATCAGCGGAATACTACTTTGTACATCTACGAGGTCCAGCCGTGAGAACGGATGACCAGCCCGTGCTTTACAGATCGACACAGTTCAAGACGGCATGTAGGCCATCAGGAGAGTTGGGAGCTATCTGCGCTATGTCACAGATACCCGTCAGCTGAGGCCATCAATATCTATTGTGTGCCTTTCCTATCTATCGCTTTGCAACCACGTGGCCCTCGGTACTTCATCCTTGGATTGTCCTCTGCAGCATTTCCCCTGCCGGGCCAATACCAGGCTTCCGCCGAGACCACACGTCGAAGAGAGAGGCTGCCCGGTCTGCTGCCAGGATCCCTTTCAGAATCCACACGCCCCTGCCATTCAAGGCCGAGAGACATGCAACAAAGCCAAACCAGATTCCAAACCATTGACTGATTTCTCCCCCTCCACAGTTGCTGCCAAGGGCCCCTCATAAGAGCCCACCCCATAGTACCATATCTTCTCCAAAGCCCAAGCTCCTCCAAATCATGCCTCCAATCTCATGGCGCAATTAAAGCAAATAGAAAACGATTTTCAATGACAGACTGCGAAGCAAAGTATAACGGTCCCATAGTGTCCCAAGTCAAAGAAAGGAAAGGGAAAAAAAGCGGCCGAGGCAGCGATAGCCGCCCGACCAACGCAAGTGCGAAGTGAAAGAACCCTGTCACAGTGCAATCCGGCGGTTCCGAGCAGTCGTGTCACAGAGTCTGGGCATAAGTCGTGAAAGATGAATGACAAAGAAACGATAACGGTAGAAACGTAAATGGTCAAGGAAAGTCGTTGTTTGGAACCCCGAGGCCGCGCGCGATCAGTCCGTCGATGTCTTGCGCTTCTCGGCGTTGGTCAGAACCAGTCTCGGGGGCCTGCGCGGGCCGTCGGTCGCCTCCTGAGACTTGGATGCTCGCAGAGCACCAGTCTTGAAGACGTTGGCAAAGGAACTCGTGTCGCTGTCAGCGTTGGACGACTCGCTCTCACTCGTCTTGCGGCCTTTCTGACGCGAGCTGGGTCGGTCCGAGCCGATAGCACCCCAGCTAGCACCAGCAAACTGGCGCGGGTTCGCGCAATCCTCCTCCCCGATAAGGCTGCCGGAGCCACTACGGCCAGACTCAGAGTCGTTGTCGGTGATGGGGGTAGTGGACTCCTCCGCCGTCTCGGAGACAGGGCTCATACTTCCAGCCGAGCTGCCCGTCCCCTTGCGTCGCACCAGTCCAGCCCGGACGAGGTTGTGAACAGCAGAACGGCGGGTGCGGGTGGCAAAGTTCTTGCTGCCCTCGTGCTTGGCCGTCGGCTTCGCCTTGAGCTCGTCCATGGAGGGGGGACCGCGGGGCTGACGGATGGGGTGCTCTCCAGCGCGTGCCTGGCCAGGGCCATAGCCTCCAGTCAAAGGCGTCATAGGGAACGAGGCGGTCTTGGGGCCGGCAGACGGCTGGTCTCCTCCGGAGCCAACAGCAGCGGCGAGCGCAGCATTAACCGGGGTCAGAGACGAGGACTTCTTATGACCACGACGGAACGCGTTGGCAGATGGCGGCGGGAGAGGCTGGGTCTCCTGCGGCGACTCGTAACGCTTAGGGGGCGAGTTGCTGCGGTATGCGTTGCTCTGACCATGGTTCTCGGGAGGTGGCGAAACCTGGACACGCGGAGTCTGGCTCTGGGAGTGGAACTGCTGCTGTTGCTGCTGTTGCTGTTGCTGGAACACACCGAACCCGCCAGGTGTCATAGGCTGCTCAGCGTAAGGCGAGCTCATCTGAGCGGCGGCCGAGGTGTCGACAAAGTACTGGCCAGTGGCGGGGTTGTAGTAAATCTGCTGCTGCTGCTGCTGCTGCTGCTGCTGCTGCTGCTGCTGAGCTTGGACTCCCATGGACGCCTGAACACTGAGCTGCTGCTGCATCTGGCGGAGCTGCTGCTGCTGCTCGTAGATGGCCATCTGCTGCTGCACAAGCTGCGGGTTGTTCAGGTTCAGCTGCTGGAACTGCTGGGCGGCGGCCTGGACGCTACGGAGCTGCTGCTGCAGGCGTTGCTGCTGGGCGGCCAGGTACATGTTGGTGGCGACGAGCTGCGCGTAGAGGCTTGGGTCCATCTGCTCCTGGGCTTGCTCATCAATGCCCAGCTCCGGGGGCGCAAGAACCTGATCAACAGTGTACTGCTGGGCCATCATGAACTGCTGCATGTTGTTTGACTGCTGCTGCTGCTGGAGCGGCTGGCGTTGCTGTGGCTGTTGCATCTGCTGGTGCTGCTGATGCTGCTGGACACCGTACTGGGGAAATGCGGTCTTGGGGGCATTGTAGATGTTGTCCTGTCCGATGCCGTGGACGTTGGCGGCCAAGTTGCTCCTGGCGTACTGCTGGGCGGGGCCATTCGCGGCGGGGGAAGCGGGTGCAAACGACGAGGCAGTGGCAGATTTGGGGGCCGTCCTCAGACCGGCAAGCAGGTGAGAGCGGCTGGTGCGGGGCGTGGGGACGGCATTCTCCTTGTCTCCGGCGGTGTTCTTGTTAAGAGCATCGAAGGATAGCGGCTTGATGTTCTGGCCGCCGCGGCGAGAAGCCAGGCCTCCGGGGTTGCCAAACCCGTTTTGGGAAGCAAAGTTGTTGGAAGACATGTGAGCAAGACCACCGGGGTTCATGGCTCACGAGGGAAGATGTGAACCGAGTCGGTCGAGGTAGTTTTGGACGGACAGCCGACGAATTCTCGTGGAGATGACGCGAAATAAGAGCTGATGATGGAAATGCGGTTCCGAGTCGTCAAGTGATTAAGGTGTCAGTGGGTTCTCGATCGATCGAGTCGTTGTGTGTGGTAAGCAATGCGTGCGGTAGAGGTATCAAATTGAGGCAAGCTCGGGCCCCAAGGTGCGATGAAAAGCAAGAGACCTCCCTCGTCGTCGACTGCAAATCACCAAAAACACAGATCCAAGATGAAGGTCGTATTCTTTTTGCGAGCGTCGAGAAGTTCGAGTTGACCGGAGAGTCGCTGGTGCGGGATTAAGAAGAAGACGAAATGTATGCGTTGAGAAAGAAAATATCCAGGTCAGTGAAAGAGTGGGCGCTGCTGCTGTGGCAGTCGAAGCCGCTGTGTCGTTTGGCAAGAAACCCGGCGTGTTTGTTCCAAGGAGATGACAAGGGAGACAGGTGCGCGTCGGGAAAGAATCAGCGGTGGCTGTTCTAGAGGCAGAGGCGGTTTGCGGCCGATGGCGGAAGGATGCTTTTTGGTCGACCGAGTGTTGCCCTGGAAGAAAATCGGGCAAGAACTGCGCCGAGGGCAGGAGCGCTCCGAGTTGGAAGGCGACTGCAGGCAGGCAGGTGCACGAACGGGAAGCAACGAGCTGCCCTGTATTAAAAACCAAAAGCCTCGGAAGCGATGGCCGTGGTGGGTGGGTCTCGAAAGGGGACAAATAAAAAGCTTTCGATGATGCGAAATTGTGTTCCGACCGCGTAGGAGTGACGATCTGTCGATGGGCGGGAGGTTGTTTTGGCGGTGGAGCGGAATTAAGAGAAAAGAAAGGCAGTAGATGCTGATCGAAGCAAGCTGAAGAATGCAGAAATAAAATACAGGCGAATTAACTCGGGAGTAGAGGATCGAGTGTCGAGTGTGCGTGTCGATGCGATGGAAGTTCGGGGGCCCCGTTGGGTTTTCGTTTCTGCTTGAGACGGACTGGTGATGGTTTTGGTGCTTGTTGTGCGATGGCGGAAAGTTTTGACGAGATGTACCAGTTGCTGGGGCAGGGAGAGAGGAGAGAGAAAGCCAGGCGACAAAGCCAACCAAACGGAGATGCGGCACACAAAGGAAGGAAGAGGAAAGATGGCGATAAAGGGAGAGAGGAGAGAGGAAGGGAAAGGGTGGGATTGGTGAGATGCGGGAAGTGAGGAGGAGGAGGAGAGGATAAGGTCAGGTATGGAGTACGGACTGACCACGGACTGCCAGCGAGCGAGGAGGCGGCGAAAGTGGTGGAGGCGGTTTCCAGGAGAGGTTCGTGTCAGCAGCAGGGTCCGCGTAGTGCCCTGGTCCACTGCCCAATGCCCGCCAATGCCCGCCAATGCCTGCTGCATCACCCAATGGGGCTCGGCCAGCGAGCACATCAGGGGGCGAAGGGGGAATGCAGGCAGCCAATCAGGTTGCAACACTGTAGGGGATTTTTTACTGCCTCAGGCTACTATGGTGTGCCTCCACAGGTCTAAAGGTTGGCGTATCCTAATTTGTGCTTGCACTACCCGTACGGACGTGCTCGTACAGCTATACAGCTAACAAGTTTCATTCCAGTCTCCGCTTGTCTCGGTACCCAGCTTATTTTACTACTAACTCGTACTAATGTGCATTTTGCGTTTTCCCGCGGGAGCAGCTCAGCTGCGAATAACCTGCCTAAGTCCTGTACAATGGACACCTCAGCAATCCAATGCATCTGTGACAGCCCCCTGAAGCCTGTGACGCGCCAGAATGTGGAGTCGCCGTAATGCAGATGCCTACTATGAATATCAGCGGTTTCGCTGTGATTCGGGCAGCCCTGCAGACCTCCAACCTGAGAGGTGGGGTGGTGTGCCTGACTGCTGACTGAAAGAGGCGGGGCCAATCAGCACGCTGCCCTCAGGGCTCAGGGCCAAACCCCCTCTGTCCACTCACCTTCCTGCCTCCATCGATCGAGGGCGTCGGGGCGTCGGGAGGCGATATTGCCCGTCGCCGCCACCAGCCAAGCCCATCCCCATCACGACTGCGAGTCATCAAGTTGTGTTGGAGCAGAGTCATGACAAATGCCGAGTCGACGGTTGGTGAAGACACTCATTATGAGTCCCAGCACTCTCACCGCTTCGGAGCATCACGGCCCCACGGGCACCGTGGAAGCTTGATTCGACTCGAATTACCAGTAATAGCATCCCAGGTTCTACTGTAGCAGACAAACAATCCAACCCTAGCGTCGCAGGTGGTGAGGCCACGAGGCCCGGCGAATCACTGGCCACGGCGGACCAGCCGACCGAAGAACCCACGCCAGCCCGTCACATCTTCATGCACGCCATCCCATCCCGCACCTCTGGGCCGCCCCAAACCACGCCGGCCTCTGGCTGCGCGATCAGCGCGGGTCGAGTACCGGTGACACAAAATTCACAGCATGTTACCTGGTACCATACGGGGTACTAGTACTACGAGTACGTACAAGAAACCAGACAGCCCGTTTCTCAAACACCTCACCTCGCCTCACCTCATGGCTGAGACTCGTGGGCACTGCGCAGCACTCCTGATTCCTGCTGGCGATGGAATTATGCGCGTTTGTCTGATCCGAAGACTGCAGCCAGGGCCCACGTCTGGGCTTTTTGCGTGTTTCATCTCTCGAGGTGTTAGTGTGGTACTTGGCATCCGCACAAGTCGGTCCGCTTGGAAAGAGTACTCAATTATCCGTCCACCTGCACAACCCCCTGACCCTTTTCAATTTCCAGCCTCCAGACTCCACCGTTTCCGATGTCTGGCTGGCTCCCTCGCCGCCTCGCTTTCCAGGGTCATCCCTTTGTCACACGCGCAGCTTAACGCGCTCTCCATATAGGTCAAGGTTACAGGCACACCGGCACGTCGTCCTCGACCAGCAACAGGCCCGTGTGAACCCCTTCCTATCCAGTTATCGACACGGGAGAGAACAAAGGAGGAGAAGCCTCGAAAGCCCATCCGATGCAACCCACTGCTACAGCTCCCAAGACTCCAACGCGGCCCCAGCAGATATGCACGACATGCCCATGTCATTTCCCATCATGCCCGCAAGCACCCGACGGACATACCAGCGCGGCTAACAAGCATATTTCGAGGCCAGACACCACTACGACGGTGCGTCCAGCCGCGACTACCATGGACGTCCTCTCCTGGGAGATGCAGCGCTGCCTCTCTGCAATATAACAACGGTATGTGACAGCCTGCCTGACAGGCGAGACCCTCTTCTACCCTGCCTGCATCTGCAGGGGTGTGCCTCCTCTTGTGGTTGCCATGTTGGTGGTGGGGGGGGGTAACGGAGCTGAGGATCATCCTGTTCGCATGGGCGCTTAACTCCCACTCGTCTCGGCCAATACAAGCCCCCAACGCTGTGAAGATGGCCTGCAGCAGCCAAATCGGGTAGTCCGCCGTCGACGACGAACCGCGGCTGCCGTGAGCATCATGTCCGGTCACAACGTGCGCGCTTATTTCACGTTTATCGTTTGTTTGTCTTTCGTTCCTTTTTTTCCACTCCCTCCCATCGATGCTGGGGCCCCCGCTCATCTCATCTAGGTTCCCCGGACCCTCAATTCGGTCTGCTCACCCAGACTCGACGTTATAAAGGTTATCGGTCCGGGGCGGGTCTGTGACGACTTCGGTGTGGGGGAGAATTGAACGTAACTCACTTGTCTCACCGCGTCATCAAACACACAAGAATTTAACTTTCTCGAAGGAGCTCCGAGAAGTGCTTTCATGGCGAGAACCCAAAACATCGGCACCCGACCACGGAACTAGGCCAAAGTCATCGGGCGTTATGTTCTCGAATTCGCTTTCCCCCATCGTATTTTGCCTTGACTACGCACATCTGTTACCTGGAACCCTTATATCTACTCGTAGTACACTCCGCCTCCTCGTCCTAGTTTTCTTCCCATGGGAGACACCCGGCCCAGAATCTCGTACGGCGTGGCTAATATATGGATACAAATACCCTACCCTACACTCCTCCTCCGACGCGACTCGGCTTAAACCAACGGACTGTATGCCGAGTCACTTATGGACAGCATCTCTGCTTTGATCTCCAAAGGCAAGGCTGGCATTTAGTTTCACTAAGCACTCTGTACTCTCCCACGGCAAACATTAGGTGCGTTTGCACAGACCCCTGAGCAGCTTATAGCAGCACTCGCTGTTAGTTCAAGTCGCACAAGACCATGGAATTGTATTACACGGTGTTTCAAAGGAAACATCTTTTTTTCATCTTCCAAATAGAAAAATACAAAATATACTTCCCATCCAGTATATTTGATCCTGGTTCATCCCATCCTCTGCGAGTGCTGGTCTCGACCCACTCATCTCATACCTGTACGGAACAAGACATAATAATGAAAGACGGATCATCATCCCGGGCGTCGTCGCTACACCCACTTCCCAGGATGCCCGTCACCATCACTCACCAACACACATGACGCGCAGTATTACACTAGGCAGCCGCGCGATGATATTATCTATCAACCCACGCTTCCCGGCTCCCCTGCCCCTGCATTAACCTTCCGCCATCGGCCCTGTCCCTGTCTTACAGAGTTGTTCTCCCCGTGTTCAGCCACGCATTACCTCCATCTGCCGCTCACATCCAGGCAGACAGCATGGCATACGGCAAACAGCCAGGATGGAACTAAACCGTAGTGAGGAGGCAAGGAAAGAGAGTCGCACAAGGTGTTTTACACGCCAAATCATGCAAAAATGAGCGTCTCTATCGGTTCCCCCAAGCAGACCTACGGCGCGACGCGGGTGATAGACCCCACATGCAGGAATCGTCGCAGAAGCCATCCAACTTCGGACATCGCTCTCATCACGAGGTCACAAATCTCATCCGGAACCGAGCCTCAATGTACCAGTACACTCGGGGAGGGGATTAAGCAGTCCTTGTCGCCGAGCACCAGTCCCATCCGAAGGTGGAAATTAAAACGGGGCTGGGGGGGGGNGGGGGGGGGGGGGGGGGGGGGGGGGGGAGATCCCCGTCCAAGATCTAGGCTTCTAGCTCCCCCACAAGGCTGACACTCACGTCAGAGTATGAGCCCACACCTTCCGGTGACCGTTAGCTTGGCGTCCCTCACTGGGCAGGAGCCGAGAGTCCTGCTCGGATTTGGGGGGATAATAATCTGGCTCCCGCGGTCGTGTCCGAAGCCAGGATGAGGGGCTTGCCTGGAGGCGGATGGGGTTAGGGTAGGCAGAAGTATTGCGGCGTAAAGTTAACCGAGTGAAGCCAGCCGCAGTTCGCCTACGGATGGCTGGAAACAGGCAGATAATGTCCAATATCCTCCTCAAGTGGCCACCCGAATGTGTGCTGACCCACGCAGGTGAGGATTGGTTGGAGTAAGAAACGGCCTGTGAGTCGGCTGAAGTCATAATAGTGCCCACCAGTCTTTTCCAGTCAAAATATGATATCTTTAGTTTTGGAGTAGCATATACAATGAAAGTGCCGGCTGATTATATCTTGGTGGCCATCTCTCGGGCTGAAAGGCCGGCTAAGTTTGTGTAACAATTCGAAACAAGAAGAGCAATCATGTAGCGTAAAAAGGTCTTGAAAGAGGAAAAAGAGAAAAGAAAAAAGGAAAAGAAAAGACGTGAACAGTCGTAGTCTTCGCAATGGAAGCCATGGCGTCCAAGAGGAGCTAGGGCGGCTCGAATGTCGTAGGTCATGTCTCATAATGTCCGGCCCTCGCGGGCAATGCCTTTTACCAAACCCCTTTCCGTATCCTCATCGCATCTCCTCCGGAAGGACGTTGGGTCCATAGAAGCCACTCTCTCCGTGCTGCCGGCCGGCAGCAGCGCATGCCAGGCACACACCTCCCCCATACACTCGGGTGTGACGGCTCCATCCAGCGCCGTTTTCATCCAGGACCCCGACGATTTCCCCGTGCATTTCAATCTCCCTCTGGGTAGGCGAATGCCCGTTGAATTCTGGCCACGCCTTGCTCGTCGGGGGTGCTGGTGGCAGTAGAAGACTGGTTGGCGGATAGGAACTCGGGGAAGCAAAGAGGTCGGACTCTGATGCGGACGACTGCCTCGACACCGGGATGCCGATAGGCACCGTTTTGTTGTAAGATAGCCGGCGCGGGTGGGATGCGATGGCAACGGCGCCCGGCGGCGGTCCCAGGCTAGTCGTCGAAGAAGACGTGTAGTCCGGGTTTGGCTGGTGGATCAGGCTGTGTTCGCTGGGCGGTCGGCCCTCGAGCGTGAAGACGGTGGAGCTCAGCTCCGGGGGAGTCAGCGGCGGGGCGGGGGGAGGCCGAGACATCAGATTTCGGGACACCCGGCCATGCGCGGAATTGTATCCGTACCGTGGCCCGGTGTGAAGTGCATCCCCAGACAAAGGAGGCTGGTTGCTTCCGAAACTCACATGGTGGCCTCGCAAGCCGTCTCCGCCTGGGCTCTCAAGGGTGCGGTGTTTCTCGGGCATGATCCCAGGCGGATGTTGGTGTGAGTATTGGTGGTTCTGGTCCTGCTCATCAGCCGGGAGGGATCGATTCTTCTCCAAGGCTTCTTGCCAAACCAAAGGTTTGCGACGAGGATTGCGACATGCGCTGTGATTGCCTGACCGGGCTCTCCACGATCGCAAACGACGGATGCAGAACCGCAGAATGACGGCGACGGCGAAAATGGAAAGACCACCCTGGACGGCGGTCCAAGGGGGTGGTTGGCCTCTCAAGTAGTTGTCGGGCCCTTGCCCGTTGGTGGTGGTGCTGGTCGCGACCGGCATTGCGCCTTGCTCGTTGCGACCAGGTGCACGCTGTGGGACTTGAGTGGGATTGGTGCGTTCGGAGCGTCAGCCGGGGTGTTGGATCAGCCGCCTGAAGTCACTCTACTTTCTGCCGTCAGACGGCACCTGGGGGAGACCTCGTCTGTCTTGTCTTATTCCAGCGCGTAAGACACAGCGGGTCGACCGATGGCAACTTTCCCCAAGCAGCGTTGCAGGACTAATACTCTGTGTTGCTTGAGAAGCCGACCAAGGTTACTGCTGTCTGACCGAGCCAAAATTCGTAAAATCGTAAATCATCTGCCTAGCGCACAGTCGCTCGATCCAGAGCTATGACAAAGAAGAAGGATTCGGGCTGGCGGAATAGGATCGAGGAGGTTGAGGATGATTTCCCTTGACGGGTAATGCAGGGCAAGATTCCAATGGCGACAAGCGAGTCCGAGTTGATTCGCGATCAGGCGAATGGAGCCACGTACAGAGTACGGTTATCCGCACAGGGCAGCCCAACTTCAGTAATCGGAGTCGGGGTTTCTGGTACCTGGGTCCAAGGTGGCCGGGGTAAGGGGACGAGATACACGGACCGAAGATGGATGAGAGAGGCGTCAAGAAGGATGCCTCGGAGCAATAGAGTCGGTCATTCGAGCAGCTGGACCACATGAGTATTATATTCCGGGCACGGAGCAGGCGAAGGCACAAATATTGGGCGGCATTGAGCCTGGAACGCTTGGGATTAGAGCATGGAAAACTTACAGTGGACGTGAGAGGAGGCGTGCACCTGAACCTCGACGACAAGGGAGCTGGAAGTACATGGCTTGTGCGACTGATACGCTGAAGCTCGCCCCTTCATCAGTCCCATTTCAGCTTGGGGGCCACAGGGTTTCAGCTCACCTCCCTGCCTCGACGTCAACCAGCAGCCTGCCGTCCGCCCCCATCCGCCCGAGTGTGTACAAGTACTAGCAGGTGGCCAACGCTTGCGGCCAAGTGGGCGTGCCAATTCCGCGCCGCCAGCTGGGAAATCTGGGCCGGCGGCGCCTTCGCGCATGCGCTAATTGATAATAAATGGGCCCCAGCCAGGCCGGGCTAGACAGCGCGCGGTCAGAGGACATGGGAAGTACGCATTCGTATTCTTGTCTTTTGTGTGTGACGGACCCTTATTTCTGTGCTCCGTCCTCGTCGAGGTAGGTCCAGCCTGTCAACATTCCGCACCGGCGGATTTCGAGTGCAAGGACGTGCGGCAATGGGTTGGGAAGGCTGCAGAGTGCATGTTGATGCGGCGGAGTCCCCAGTCCTGAACTTCCGAATTTGCCTCTTAAGGGCGTTCCATGCGGTCATGCTTGGTTAGTGTGGGCGTTCGTCTTGGCACCAGCCTCGTGTATCCTGGCCAAATCCGAAGGTGTGCGCAGTTGTTGGACTCGGCATACGGCGACAGTAGACACCCCGATGATGCGTCTCGCGTAAGAGATGCCTTGACCAACAAGCAATGATCCTTGGAAGAGGAAGGCATCATCTCACCCTGAACCGGGGGGGGGGGCAAGCGTTGGCCTTCCCGTTGACGGTCGAAGTGGTCGCATCGACTCTGTCAGTGCTTTGGCGCATGAACAGAAGGCTGAGATGAGAGATGAATTATTTCCGGCTTGTATCTGAGCCGTACGCGCAGAAACGAAAACAGGAGACCGAGTGGCGGCCATGGCTTTTGTTGCATACGGACATGAGGTTTGGTGTGATTGAATGAGGGCTTGAGGACCATGGGCCATAGGCACGTAGGTGGATGATGTCGGGGTGATCGGTGACCATCGGCCCCTTCGGGTGATTAGATGCGATCCCCGCGCCGCTCAGGTGTCAGCCCCTGCGGAAAATCGTGGCTAACGGCTGATAGCCTACTCGTAAGTAGTACAACTGTCCGCGAGAGAAATACGCCGGGATGAGACACGGTCGTCCGGGTACATGGGTGGCTGACTGTTTGATGTTTGTCGGGTTGATGAACCGGGCAGGAGCACAGGGGCCTCTAGAATCAGCAGCGTAATCAGCAGGCGTTCCTCGTATTAGACCGGGGTCTGTAGTAACTATAGGTAGCATAGTAGTAAGTATAATACCATGCGGTTCCAAGCCAGGCAGACAATCCATCCTTGATGGCAGATAAGGTAGACCGTAGACGAGCAGGTGGAGGATGGCTGAGAGTGGAGGAGTGGGGCGGGCAGGCTGGTCATTGCTCTACTAAGGTATAGACTATAGGTAGTACTAGTACCAGATATGCTTCATCCCATGCATCTCCTTCGCACCTGCCGCATCTCCAGAATCCTGGTGGCCAGATGAGGCTGGTTCCTTTGCCAGCATCAGGTACGAGAAATTACGAGTGCCCTGGATTGCACTTGCTTCTAGCACCTGGTACCTACCTGTACCATACAAGCACAGACCAGTACTACTAAAGTCACGGTACTGGAGTACAAGGTAGTGACTAATACCTAGTACTAGTAGTATGAAGGTACCTCCGTATCTGGGGTACCTGAGGTAAGGCAGGTTCGATGGCCAATCCATGACAGGCGCAAGGACAGGACGTTCCTTCCACTTCGGGTTGTTGCACTCGACCTCAACGCCAACCCACGTAACCATTTCGTCTCCTGCTCCAGCCTCACACTCCGTCACCGTGATACAATACCGGCCCATGCCTTGCGGCTCAATGCCACTGCTTCCAACCTGCCACCCTCTAATCAGCACGTTTTCGAACGACTCTCTGGTTGTCAAGCCGCTTCGTATGCAGGGCAGCGCCGATGCCCTAGTCGTCGCCGCTTGCCGCGACCGACAGTGGTGCCACTGGTGCGGGCGGAATGGTGAGCAGAGGACCGACCCTCAAATGAGCCGCGTGTCTACCATTCGACCAACGGAGTGCCGGGGTGCTGAATCGTACTGATGGGAGATCGACGACGTTACATCACAAGCGCACGAGGACGACGCGGGAGATCTGAATCATCTGGCCGACGACCCTTGCGCAGCTGGAACGCCATTATGGAAATCTCTGCTGGGGCTTTAGAGTCTAGCTCTACGAGGAGTCGACTAGCCCTTTGGGAGGGCAACTGGGCAGCCCAGCTCCGCATAAAAGAGTGGGGTTCTCAGCTACCCTCGCCCCGATGGTGCCATGCTTTGCCTGCGACTCGCCCATGGTGGCCAAAAAAAACCCAGCGCTCCGGACATGCTTGTACGAGTACCGTGTGCATTTGTGGGTCTAAAAGTTGCCAGAGTCCAGCTGTCGTCGCGTCGTGCCGTCATTTGGGAATTACTGTAAGTCCTGACCCCTATGGTCGGAATTGGTTATGCTGGCGTGCAAAGTGCTGGGGATCTCCTCATGGAGTCGCCAAGGGAGGAGACGGAACCACCTCACCAGCCGACAACTGCACCAAGAACCTAGGTAGGTTCGGTGATCCAGGTGGATTGTGGATTGTCGGCGTTGTGGTGTTTGGAGGGGCCGAACATCTCGCGCGCAAGAGGGACCTGCGGAACAAGCACCCTACACACCGACCTGACTTGTCCAAAGGGAAAGGAGTTTCAGCCCTACGAGCCTCCATCTACCCCTGGTCAATGCCACCACACACCAGTGACACCCACACCAGCGCCTGGGGGATGATGGCCGGCGGGCTCCGGCTCGCTACCAGTACTCGGAACATACTCTCGATCCCATCGACAATACTCACCATAATGGACCCTTCGGCATCTGTCAGCTTCCACGAGTCTTCGGCTGCACCTTTGGAGTTGACTGTTCGATTTGGCACTGGACTCGGTCACTCATGCTCCAATGGGAGTAGAGTGGTGCGCAGTTGATCACTGCCTCTGCCCCCTGCCCCTCCCCCCGGAGCCAACAGGTTAGGCTCGTGACCAACTTCCCAAGGCGACCGGATCTTTTCGTATCCCTCAACTTGTTTCCCAGCAGAAGAGGGGCCGCTATTCGTCGGGCAGTCTCCACATCACCAGTCAGATTTCGCCTTCAGGCCCATGCGGGTGTCTTTGTCTCTGCAGCCGCTTACATAGAGATCCAAGCACGCTTGCCACCGTGACGGTGAGCACTGGACTGCCATCGCGACTTGTGAGTGGCCCAGAGGCGCACCTATATTCCGCTTTGGATCGTCACAGCAGCAGATCTAAGTCGGCCAACCACAAGTGCGGATCCTAACTTTTCTTGGCCTCTCCGAAATCTATCTCCGGGGCTCTGGACCCCGTTGGCCGCAGGTGGGGACGAGTGATCATATTTCCTGGGTAATGTTGTCTTGTCATCCACCACAACGACGACGTGTTCGAATTGGCCAATTTGAGCCTCAACTGCCGATGGCCTCACTAGACACCGGTACGCGACTGAGCACCAAGTCGTTAAAGCTTACGGGATCTTCAACAAGAAAATTTCGCGACGCCCGAGTGCCCTACATCTTCCATTAGCGTCTTGGAGACTGCTGCGCTACTGACCTCGAAAAAAACCCCCCGCAGGCCCGACGCTGGAAGCGTTGCAATCCATGTGTGGCGAACGTACCATCTGACTTGACCATATTTTCAACTTGTCGTCAGTGGCCTGTCAGAAACTTGTATGTCTCCTCCAACTGGGATGCGGATCAGATTCGTATGCGCCCAGTGGCGTGGGCAGCAGACCTATTTCGTCTCCACCATAGTCTGGTTGTCAGCCTGATATTACGTGTCCTGGGGGACTTCGAGTTGAGCCATGTTTGAGCCATGTGGAGAGCAACACCTGGTTGACGCGTCGACACACGGATCCGGGCGGAGACGCGCTTACATGTAGATTTCGTAAGGCCTCTCTGATTACGACATGATGGGGAGGCGCAGCTGTCTGCCTTGGCTTGGTGGAGGGCGTGACTCGTGATAATACTCTGTGCTCGACGCCATGACTTCGCGCTTGGATCCAGGACCAAGAAGTTGCCGGAATTGGGATGAGAACCCGAACGGTTCTAGAAGCCTTGATGGTGGAACCGTTCCACAGAGCTAGTCTTTTGGGCTATTTATTTGCTCTTCTAACAGAAATTCTCCGTTGAGGCTGTAAGTGATTAGCTCCCGCCACGGGCGGGCCAGTGCGTCTGATCTATCTACTCGTATGCACCAGCGCACGAATTTGACCCTGCTATGGCTGCCATGCAAATCACGGAGTTGCGCCAATGATGTGAGTCTCTCGCCTGCTCATTTCTGTATCGAGCATCGGGCGATTCCGCATGAAGAACACCTCCCCAAACAGAGCCGTGGCATGATGGGCCTCTTTCTACCCGCAAATATGTAGGCATAGGCCTCTGAGCCCTCGGCTCGACGCCGGTGGGTTGAGGATCTTTCCTGACCTCGGCGCTCGGTCGCGGTGGGACCGGCGCTGTTCCTGGGTCCCCTCTTTCTTTCCATGGACGCTTGTTCCTCAGTTGAGCCATCCCTTGGGCCCGCCCCAAGTTCCCTTGACCATGGACTCATAGTACACCCAGGGGAAGAAGTCCTTCTTCAGATGATAGAACGACCTCCGCGGCTCAACCTGATCAATGCCGATCCAGTCCCCAAACGTCTCCTTGGGCTCGCCGCCGTACGCAAACTCGGCCAGGAGCACCTTGCCGTACTCGGTCAGTAGCGGACACGACGTGTACCCATCGTACCCGGCCTCGGGGGCCTCGCCGTCCATGGCCCGCAGGATGTTGCCCACCACGACGGGCGCCTGCGCGGTCACGGCGGCTGCCGTCTTGGAGGTCGGCAGGCTGGATGCGTCGCCCGAGGACCACACGTTGGGGTACCGCCGGTGCTGCGCCGTGTGCTCGTCGACGTCGACGAAGCCTGCCTTGTCGGCCAGGGGGCTGTCCCTGACGAAAGCGTGAGGTCCCATCTTGGGCACGACGTGCAGCAAGTCGAATCGGCGGACCACCTTTTCCGCGCCGTCGGGGCGCGCAAATGTCGCCTTGTCACCCCCCTCGATGGAGACCAGATCATGCTGGAACAGCCCCTCGACACCGCGCTCCCTGCGCAGCTCCTCCAGCTTGGCCGCGTACTTGGGCACGGCAAACATGCCGCCCATGCCCGTCGCGAAGGTGACACGCACGGCCGAGCCCGCGGGGTCGGACGGTTTGTACAGGCCGGCGCGCTTCCAGTGGTCGAGGGCGAGCCACATGACCTTTTGCGGCGCACCGGCGCACTTGATGGGGCCCGCCGGCTGTGTGAAGATGGCGTCGCCGCGGTCCAGGCGGTCGATGGTGCGGTAGGTCTTGTCGACCGAGTCGTAGCCGTAGACGGAGGACACGTTGGTCGCCTCGTCGGCCAGAGCCTCGGGGAGGCCCTCGATGCTCGCGAAGTCGACCTTGATACCCGGGGCCACGACGAGGTGCTCGTAGGTCAACCTGTCGCCGCCACGGCTCAGGGTGACGGTGTTGTCCTCGGGCGCGAAGGAAGCGACGCCGTCGGCGTACAGGCGCAGCTTGGGATCGACGAGCCCGCTCATCGGCCGCCGCAGGTCCTCCTTGTCCTTCAGGCCGCCGCCGACGAGGGTCCACCCAGGCTGGTAGTGGTGCCACTCGGCGGGGTCGACGATGGCTACGTCGTCCTGGGTGAAGCGTCCCGTGCGCAGGAGCTGGTGGCTGATGGCCATGCCGGCTGTGCCGCCGCCCACGACGACGACTTTGTGACTCCGTGAGCGGGCTTGGCTGACGGGCGGCGGGGGCGGCGGGGGCGGCGGGGGCGGGCGGGATGCGGCCGGAGGCGGCGACGACGACGAGGAGGAGGACGAGGAGGACGAGGCCGAGGAGGCCGTGGCGAATGTCCGGGCGGTGATGGCGGCGGGGCGGACCGCCGACGCGGCTCTGCGGGAGCAGCGGCGGAACATCTTGGTTGGGGTGGGCGCGAGAAGATCCAGAAGACAACACGAGTTCGTAAGGATGTGAAAAAGAAAAAAGAAAAGTCCCGACTTCTCTTTGAATGGGACGGGGAGCGCTGGTGAACCAGTAAGATCGATCTGATTGGGTGGGTTAGAGTGTAATTCACTCACAAACATCGACAATTTCACCCGGGCGACCCGACTGCAGGCATTTGTCACCCAGGTCTGTCTACCTATACGCTATAATAGTACCTCGACCCAGGTATTATCTTTCGACCGCATCCGGCAGCGAGGAGTGATCGGCGAGGCCTGGCAACTCCGTCCTCGATCTTCGGTGACGGCGTGGTTCCTCGACGGCGGACCACGACGAGATGTGCTTCAAAAGCTGGCCATTTTTATGTTATATATATAAATATATATATATATACCTTTTTTTTTTCTGCTAGCAACACCGGCAATTGTCCTCATGTCAGGGTTGATCGATAGATGTAATATGGCGTACAGTACTCTCCCTCTCTAAGCCCAGATGTGACAAGATGGAATCATACATGACCTCGTGAAATTTCTCAGGGCACCCTAATGTACGAAGTCAATTCGGCCGTCTCAGCCTGTGCCCGTTGGCCGTGGCTCATACATGTAAGATAGCTTGTTCAAGTTGTGTGAGACTCATATCACAACTCCATAAGAATCGAATCATGCTAGCTCATCATTAAATGCCGTCTCGGCTCTAATACCCGAGAGGGACTCGTGCCGCAGGCCCGCAGTACTTCCACTACACTTTGGGTTGTCACACCTAAATCCTGTCCCCGTCTCTGTCCTCGGTCGCGACGACTGCGTCCTGACCTCTAGTCTCGTCCTATCCTGGACGAGGTACATCTCCCTTGCCACCGCCGCCACTCCCACCACCTTTCCCTCCTTGCGTTGAGAAGGTATCGTGCAAGCCGTGTCTATATGTAGCATGGTCTTTTAGGTTCGCCATCTTGTTGTTGTTGTTGTTGTTGTAGTAGCGGGCAGCCGCGCCTTGTTCAACACGTTTAATATAGTATAGTCCAGACACTAAGTCAGGCTGTCCCGTGCCTGGTCAAGGCCGGACCTACGATTCTGTATTCAGGCAATGCTGGCTGGGGGGCTCTCTCCGCGCTCAAGTATGCAATGGTACCGATGTTGCACGTCCAGCTAGGCGACACTGGCTTGGAATGCCTGGGCATCGAATCGGGGACAGTACGCCTTATAAATAGTAAACTGGCAGTAGCAAATCCTTACCTTTGGCAGTGGGATATCCGATAAGCGGCTCGTCACCGGCGTCCACGCATCATGTGCGTTCTGCCAAAGGTGGGTTGAAGTTGCTTGCTTGGCAACATCTGCCTGCTCATGGGGCCCACGTTGGCAAAGTCCTGCCCGGCTTCGGGTACGTAGACTGCTAGAAGCGCCGTGGCATGTCGTTTAGTTGGGTGTGCAACCATCCGTCGCTCTCATGGTGGTGTGCTGGCGCTAGGGGAGGAGTTTTTGTCCGTCTTTCATGTTGGCGGGAAGGGGTTCCCCTCTTTGTACATGTACGTAGCACGAGTAAGACGACGAGCCTCACCACTCTGATGCGTGGCCGTGCTCATCGGACCTTGACGTCGGCGCGGATCCTTTGTTGACACCGGGCACCTGATATCGAAGCAGGCTGGCTTTGATGCAGGGCGACGTGCCAGCCTGTCCCCCCCTCCTCTTTTTTAAAAAGCGGCCATGGGATAGCATTGTATCGAATTATGGTATGTGCACCTACTAGCAGGTATCACAATGCAATCAATACCGGTACCTGGGCCCACTGTAGTGACGTGTAGGAGGTATGCATGAGGGAAGATGTTGGCTGGCTGTGGCCATTGGCTTGAGCCCGCTGAAGATATGTGTGGGTGGGTGGGTCACTGCAGCTACGAGGGGTTGGGCGCTAAGGTACATATTGAATAAAGCGGAAGGCTGCCTGCTGACTACCCCTACAACCATATAGACCTGTACCTGTATTTCTGTACCTGTATTTCTGTACCTGTAGTGCTGTACTCGGACTCGTCGCGAACTCCTGGTCGTCTCCGTGCGGACTATGGACAGGCTCAGGCGCCTTTGACGCGCTGAGCCAGCCCGCGGGCCTTGTCCAATGCCCGGCCGAGCGTACCGCCGCCTCCGTTTCCACCGGCATCGGCCCCACCCGCATGCTCTGCACTGTCTGCGCCCGCAGAGCCGCTCGTACGTGTACTCATCGTCCCGTTCCCGTTCCCGTTCCCGTTCCCGTTCCCGCTGCTGGTAACTCCGCCTCCTCTCCCACCTCTCTCTCCGTCTCTGTCGGGCCCTGTTATGCCGTCCTCAGGAGGCGCATACGGACCGCTCTTGGGAAGAGGATCAAAGGACAACTCGGAGTGCTCGGGTGCACCTCCGGTACCGCTACACGCACAGCCCATCTGAGAAAAGCGAGCGTTTGCCGGGAAGCCGACAGCAGGGCCCCCCTGTTGAACGCGACTTTGGATGAGACTTTAAGTCGAAGAGGATTGCGGGGGGCGTGGCAAGCACGTACTGGTGTGGAATGGAGGAAAGACTGCTCTGGCTCGGACAGTTGAGGTTTGCCGTGATTTCAAGTTGACTTTGGACCAAGATGTATGGTGTGTGTGGTGTGTCCCCATGGAGCGCCCTTCACGTCCTGATGAGGAGCTGGGGACCAGCTTTAAGTATAAACAAGTCGACTCAACCGATATGCTTGATTCTTCCCCCAAGACCAATTGTCGACAGCCGCCAATGCATGACAGATGCACCACTACTAGTTGCAGCCAGCCGCCGGCCACTCTACTCCTACTCGCGTACTGTACCCTATGGTTGACCCTACTACGCGCGTGCAGAGGCAAACCAAAGGTCGACAACGAGTTTGACTATCGCATGTCGGCGGCGGCCCGTCTACTCGGCCCGCCGACTGGCCACCGACGACGTTGCATCTACTATTAGCGTGGCAGTCCCGCCTCCAGTTGGCTGGGTCAACGGCTCGTCGAATCGATGCCTCCTTGCCTGGGCGGTTTTGTTCTAGGAACATTCAACCCGCGTCGAGGTCGCAAGGGCCGGGCCGGGGCGCCTCGAAAGATAATTATGGAGGGTGGGCTGTGGGAGACCGGCTACATATGCATGCAAGCGAGCCGCATCACACGATGGCTATTTGTCGACGGGCGGCAAATGTTCTGGTCTATCGGGTACTATTAGTGGGCCGATGCGGCCGATGCAGGTCGATATATGCAAGGTGGTAGGTGAAGCTGGGGCACGGCGTATAGAGGGAGAATAAGGAACTAGTAATCGTGTTCACAGGTCGAAAACACGGGATGTAGTATGGTGTATAGGTTTCTTTCATTGCCCACAGGGGCTGGTATCTCTACTACTCTCGTCGCACGAACTTGACCTCGCGCCGCTCAAAAACACCGTAACTAGACATCGCGCGCCACCCCACTACATCATAGCGTCCTCATATATGTACTTCCATGGGCTCACCCTCCGGTAACCCATCAATGTCGTGCACCTCCCTCTGCTCCTCCATCATCTCAATCAGGCTGTCCAGGTTTGTATCCAGACTCTCGCCGTCCTTGGGATCCAAGCACCTCTTGAGAAGCTTCCGGTACTTCTCAATCTTGTCGCCCGTCCCCACCATGCTCAGCGCGTCCACGTACTCCGACTCGACCTGGCGCTGCTCGGCCAGGAGCTGCGCGAGCTGCCGCGCCAGCTTCAGCTTCTCCTCGTACGAGTCCTCCATCGACGCGTCGCCGTTCACCTTGCTCAGCTCCGTGTCCACGGACTGCTGGACATGCCGTCGGTTCTGGTGCGCAATCAGCTCGAGGACCTGGTGTTTGGCGAGGTTGGCATCGTTCATCATCTTGGCCGCCGCATCGTCCGACTCGAGTTGGGCTTCGAGCTCGGCGATCTGTTGCCGCGCCGCGTTGAGCTCCGCTTGTGAGTTGGTGAGTATTCGGCGCGCCTCTGCCTCTGCCACATCCCTTTGGTGCCACTCATCCTCGTAGCTTTTGGCCAGGTCCTGGAATTTCTCGAGTATGAGGGGCGAGATGCGGGTCTGAACAGTGTTTGCTGCCGCCGACGAGAATGTCGCTGTGGGTTTCCTGCTGACTTTGTCGCCAAGGGCGTCCTTGAACGACACATGTCGCTGCGAGTCTGGCGCAAATGGCGATGACGACCGCTGGGGACCCCGCTCCTTCTTGTTGGCGTTGAGCTCCATAATCAGGTCTTCTGCCCTTATCCCCTCGTTGTTCGGTATGTCCGCAGAGGCGTTGCGGCCTAGGAGTGCTCTTATGCACTTCCGAGCGTTGCGCTGTGCGGCAAGGTGCAGCGCTGTGTTTCCCTCGTTGTTCTGCGCGTCCAGTAGCTGCTGGAATGCGCTCGGGTCAAGCGTCTCCTGCAGCCGGTTGAGAATGTTGTCCAGGTAATACCGCGAGCATGGGTGACTGTAGATACGTCCATTCTTCATAATGGCCGCGTGGTGAATGACTGTGCATCCCTGGTTGTCGCGCGTGTCCACCGTCTCGAACAGCTCTCTCATCACGGCGGGGAAGGTTTGCTTCTCGAAGCAGTTGGTAAAGTTGAGCGACCGCATGAAGGGCGTCTCTCCACGGATATTCCGTGCAGTGACGTTGGCGTTGAATCGCTTGAGCTGCTTGATGACGTCCACATCGCCCATGGCCGAAGCCCAATGGAGCGCCGTGTGGTTCTCCGCGTCGATGGGCCAGTTGGGCTGGAAGTTGGGCGGCGGCTCCGGCTTCACGGCGGGCTGCTCGTTGTGGGATAGTAGAAAGTAGTCCAGGAGCTCGTCGCCGTATAATGAATGTTGCTGCTCCGTCAGATCTTGGATCTGCTCCTCTCTCTTGCGCTTGCGGTGCCCCGTGGACACGTGCGACATGTCGAAGCGATCATCCTCGCCCATGTACGAGGCCGAGGCAACCGTTAGATTGTCAGGGGTATCGTCTTCGCCCATCATGGTGTCACCATGGTCGTATTCGTCAATGACAGCAGGGGGGTCTGCGTTCGTCATGTCAGCCGTGACGCGTGTTGCCCTGGCAGGCTGAGCAGCCTTACTGTTCCATCGAGGAATTGGCGGTTTGGCTTTCGGTGCTTTCGGTTTGCTCGCATGTCTCGGGGCTGGCGGCGGGCTCTCGTTGCCGGGCTGGTACTGGAAGATGGGTCGGATCGTGTCGTAGATGCTGTGTCTGGTTGCGAGGGACTCTGCCGCCTCCATGGGGATCCAGGTGCCTAGGACGACGTATTAGGTACGGAAGTTGCGAGGAGCGAATGGGGAGACCGGTCGGACCTTGGTATTTGCCATAGCCGCCCTGGATCTTCTCGTGGACATCCTTCTGGACATCACGTTCGAGGATGCGGGTCCTCGCCGGCTTGTCGAAGCCTGCCGCTTTCAGGATGTGCGTGGCATTGACCCAGTCGTCATGCCGCCTTCGCATAACATGTTCCTTCAGATCTGCGCCAAATTGGAACTCGTACACGGGAATCTAGACATGCCCGAGTCAGCGGAGGGTTTTTTTATATATACATTTTTTTTTTAGGTCGTTTCGGCTAGAGCATGCCGGAAGGGGCGCTGGCGGAGAGGCTCAAAAGACGTAAACTTCGGTCCAATGGCATTCTATACGCAACGAAGAAAGATTTGGCCACTTACACCACTATATGTGGCACTGTAGATGCCCGGGCCTGCTGCGGCCTTGACCATCTTGGCGGTTGCGAGAGTCTGGCGTGAACAGCATGCACGAGGGCGGCAACTCTGGACTCGTTGGAACCTGACAGAATGTGAAAACCGTAGTCGAATACACAGAATACGAAACAAAGTATTATCGGGCGGGAGTGAGGGCAGTAGAAATCCCGTTCTTGATATCTCGAGACGGCAGCGGACGTCGGGTGCGAGGGCAATTGATCGAGGTTTCCCGGAGGAGGATGGAGGTTGGCACGTTCGTGACGCGACCCGCTGGCAGTGAGACGCGAACACACGCGCAGCACTTTAAACAATTGGTGCCTGAGGCGCCGCCATGAGGTGGACAGGACTTGCAGTGCACTCGGTTCCAAGCCAACCCGCCTGCAGCCTCCTGTGGCTGCCCGATGCTTGGCGCGGACCTGGACTCGGACCCACGTGATGTGGCACCAGCGCGCCGCCTCCTGAGCCTGCCGTCCAACCACCAAACGCGTCTCAGCGTCTCAGAGGGAAGGAGGAGCTCCCTTGCTTTGAGCTGAGCTCACACGCCCAGACATTTTCGACAAAGGACTGCCACCCGGCTGCTGCGACGACCGACCCTGCATGGATGCGACAAGCTACCGAGACTACATGAGGCTTCTGATATCTGCGGTTTCCTTTGTCCCGCTCTGACCTGCCCGACTCGAGAATAACACGAGTTACCGCCATTCGGTCTGGACAACCTGGCATCCAACCATCCTCCTCGGCCGGCCTCTGCCGCCCGCCATTGCGATTTTTTTGAGCTCGACGCCTGGGAACTTCTGGACGATACGTGAAGAGCACAGCTGGCACACATTGCGACCATGGCCGATTCGCTCCACAACGCCCCGATTGTCCTAGACAACGGCTCGGGGACCATCCGCGCCGGCTTCGCAGGAGAGGATGCGCCCAAGTGCTTCTTCCCGTCCTTTGTAGGGCGGCCGAAACACCCCAGGGTCCTCGCCGGTGCACTGGAGGGTGATGTGTTCATCGGTCAGAAGGCGGCGACCGAGCTGAGAGGGCTGCTCAAGATTCGATATCCCCTGGAACATGGCATCGTGACGGATTGGGACGACATGGAGCGGATCTGGGAGTACGTCTACGGGGAGGGACTGAAGACACTTAGTGAAGAGGTTTGTCTACGGCGAAAGGCTCTCGCAGTTTTCTCATGCTGGTTGCTAATGGTGATTCCTCTGCCAGCATCCTGTTCTCCTAACTGAGCCGCCCCTGAATCCGCGGAGCAATCGCGACACCGCCGCCCAGATCCTATTCGAGACCTTCAACGTTCCCGCACTCCACACGTCGATACAGGCAGTCCTGTCATTATACGCCAGCGGCCGGACAACGGGTATTGTCCTCGACTCTGGTGATGGTGTGTCGCATTCTGTTCCTGTGTACGAGGGCTTCGCCATGCCGAGCAGTATCCGCCGGATCGATGTCGCGGGACGAGATGTGACCGAGTACCTCCAGACGCTGCTGCGAAAGAGCGGCTATGTCTTCCACACGAGTGCCGAGAAGGAGGTGGTAAGGCTGATCAAGGAGAGCGTGTCCTACGTGGCACATGACCCGCGCAAGGAGGAGAGGGAGTGGTTTGGAGTGAAGCACAATGAAAGCAAGATGGCAGAATACGTCCTTCCCGACGGCCACAAGCTCAAGGTTAGTCTAGCCCTTGGCGGCACCCCGAATCCGCTGCTTTCGTCAGAGTACTGACATTTGCCAGCTCGGAGCCGAACGTTTCAGAGCACCCGAGATCCTGTTCGACCCCGAGATCGTCGGTCTCGAGTACCCGGGAGTGCACCAGATCGTGGTCGACGCCATCAACCGCACGGACCTCGACCTGCGCAAGTCGTTGTACAGCAACATCGTGCTGTCCGGCGGCAGCACGCTGACCAAGGGCTTCGGCGACCGGCTGCTGGTGGAGGTGCAGAAGCTGGCGGTCAAGGACATGCGGATAAAGATCTTTGCGCCTCCGGAGCGTAAATACTCGACGTGGATCGGCGGGAGTATCCTGGCGGGTTTGAGCACCTTCCGCAAGGTGAGTATTTCTGTTGCTGTGGTGGGATAAGGCGAAGCTGACAATGAACGAAGATGTGGGTGAGCATCGACGACTGGCACGAGAATCCCGACATTATCCACACGAAATTTACATAGCCGTCCGACCGGGAGTAAATTAGTAGGTGATGGATCTGTGAGATATGACGAGTCGGGGGCATATCTCCTTTAGATTCCCCTAGGTGGTGGGATTTACAGCATGAGGGTTAGCCCCAACATCGCTGAGCGAGGACTGGGCTGTTGCAGTGCCATTGGGCCGTCAGAGGCATTATATGTACAGAGCAAGCATGCGCGCGTGTGCGTTAGTATCACAGTGTGGGGCCAGAGGGGTCTACCTCTACCCTAGGGAGGGCGTCCTTTTGTTGAATAGAAGTGAATGATACCCAGCGAACGGCTGCAGTGTGAAGAGCGAGGTGAGACTGTGGTGGTGAGAGAAGATGCTTTGTGCTTTTTCTTCATCATACATGAAAGGTAGTGTATTAAAAACAGTCCAAGTCCCTATTTTTGGCTTCCATCACAAGGTTGTAATACTAAAAGTTCACCAGATTCAACGGCCGATCCCATTCCCGTTCACTCCGAGATCCCCGCTTCCCGCTAATAGTGCCGAATAAGATAATTTCAGACAACCGGAGAAAAAACCAAAAACCAAGAGGTGAGAAACTCCCGCCTCGTCTTGTCATTAAGCCCCGTTGGGGGATGTGGGACTCAATTGCCGCCCGCCCTGTCGGGCTCCTAGGCTCGAAGTTTGCTCCCCTCATCCGTCCCTCGCGTCTGTCGCGAATTCTGGGTGAGCTTTTTATGTGAGATACGCATAATAAGGAGGACAATGGAAGAATTTTATCTGTCGCGTAATTGAATTATTTCCTTGTTATGATGTCGCGGGGGACGGTTGGGTCCTCTGCCATCATCCAGCGTGTCAGTATATGGGGGCCAAGTAAAAAGGGGGGTCGGGAAAAAAGGGGTAAACATCACGTCAAAATCACCATCCGCCAAACCTCGACATCCACCCTGGGGCCTTGTGAGGATATTTACTTCTGGTGCACAGGCTACCACTAGGTCTACTTAGGTCCCATTACATAGTATGTATTCTTGGTGTAAGAGCTTTCGCTGTTGTTTCCGGCCCCCTGATTCCTAGAAGAAGCGTCTGATACAAGAGAAAAGCCTGCCTCAACAATTGTTCCAGCTACTGGTTGCATTTTTACTTGCGTATAATATATACATCGATGGTGATCAACTTTGGCGTCTCCGCAAGCGGCTTAATCTACCCACGTTACACCGGGTACAATGTCTAAACCGTTGGCCATGTGCATCAAGCGTACGTGGACACCAATATGCTACCCGGCGATCAGACATAAGGGCTCCAGAATACCCCCTCGGGATCAAACAGCCCCTTCAACCGTTTCAACTCCGCAACTCTCTCTCCGCCAAACAACTCCCCCAGATCAGCTCGCACCTTCATACCATTGGGAAAACTCCACACTTTTCCGGCCTGCCCCCGCCTCACCACCTCCATAAACGCATCGACGGATTCCATCATCCTCTCATACGACTCCGTCGTCACGGCCCACGCCGGAACCATGACCGTGACGCCCCTGTCGCGAGCCTCGAGAAACTTGCCCGCGTGCGCCTCCTCCCTGCCGTTGTCCTGCATCACGGACGTATCGAACTTGGTCAGCACGACCACGGAGCGGCCTGCGTCCGGGAGCGCGTCCGTGATGTCGACCCAGAGCTTGAACACCTCCCTGATGTAGTCGGCCGGTACGGCATGCAGCCTCGCCGAGGTAATGCTCTTGAACCCTCCGTGGACGTCGACCTTTGCGAGACCCTTGTTGGCGTCCGCGCAGGGCACCATCACCGTGTCCGCCTTTACGGCCCTTTGAACGAGGGCCTCGTCGAATAACAGTGGTGCTGCCTCCCTTGCGGCCGACGAGGGGCCGTAGAACGTCGCCGACATGACGATGACGGGCTTTCCGGCCGCGGGTGTACCCGGCGGGCTGCGCGCAAAGGTAACGGAGAAGCTAAGCCGTCCGTCCGTGGGTTGGAAAGCGGAGAAGACGTCGGCGACAAGGTCCAGTGCCGGGGGTGGAAATACGAGGGTACGTGTCCATATCTTGCCGTCGGAGAGATGCAGATTGGCAAGGGGGTATATCTTGATCGTCGCGGATGTGATGACGCCGAGACCGTGGCCCGCGCCGCAGAGGGCGTGGTACAGTGCCAGTTCATCTCCCGTGGACGACGAGCTGACCTCGCGATGCTTCCCCTCGGCTGTGATGACGCCCAGGGAGATGGTACTATCCACCATGAAGCCGTGCTGCCCGTTCTGAGCCGAGTTTCCACCTCCCAGTATGGCGCCAATGACGCTCACGGCGTCCGAGTTGGGCACCGGCGTGTAGTACCCTTCCGCAGCGAGGATTTCGACGAATTCCCCCGTCGTGGTCCCCGCTCCGACCCTGACGGTGCCCGTCGACTTGTCCAGCTGGATGGACTTGAAGGCCTTCAAGTCCAGGTACGCCGTCTGCGAGTCGATGGACACAAACGCGCCGTGGCCGCCGCTGGCGGGGAGTAGGGACAGGCCATTCTGCCTGGCGAAGTGGATGGCAGACACAATGTGGTCTTCGGTGTTGGGTCTGATGATGATCGCCGGGTGTCCAATGTTGGCGTCGGACCAGCGTGACAGGACTTCACCGGCGGGTCTCTCCTTGATGGTCTCGTCGATGATAGTAAAGGGGCAGTTCAGACTGTCCATTCCGGAAAGGGTTGTCGTCGCCATTGTGAAGGATTATTCGTGAAGCTGGGCCTCTCGTAGTAACAAGATCACAAAATGAGCTGAGTGACTAAAGTAAAGTCTTTTGCACTCTTTCATGATCGCCCAAGGTGAATTGCACTCCTTTTGTATACGTCGACATCGGAAATCCGAAGTATCCGGCGAATGGCGATTACTCCGCCATGGCGGATCGCGACGAACACGCGAATGTCACGGACCCAAGTTGGCATTGGCCGCGATTTGTGAACGGCTGAGGCCACGGCTGAGCGAGTGATTCACGCATCGGTATTCCGTTTTTTTTTTCTGTCGTGACTATCTCGTCGGAGGCCGAGACAACGGTTGCCGGATTCACGGTCGGGGGTACGGCGCCGGACACCGGACTTTGGTGGGAGTCCGTTCCGGGGCCGAGGGGAAGCGGAGCGGAGTATCCGCTTAATTAAGCAGCGAGACAACGACTGGCGCAAGTTTGTATGCAACTCTATATCTTCATGTAAGAGACACTCGATGTATTCGGATAGTCATGCTGGTCGCTAAATATCCGAACTTTTCATCCCGGTGGTATATAGTCCAACTTGATAGTATCAGACTATCCGACAACGGCGCAGACACTCTCGGGACTATACAACGGACTCGAGACTCTTAATGCATTCGACGTGCCTATTGAGGGAAAAACAAGAACCTTCCATCATTGTCCCCTTCCTGGCCCCCGGACCTCAGTACCCGGAAACATCGGGCCAGGATGTCTCAACGCCCTCCTCGGTCAACACCTTGTGAAAGTCATCAAACAACCTCTGGTCGCCCTGGACCTCATGAGGAGTGAGCCCCCGATCCAGGCAATGCGAGACCAGCAGACCTGCTGCCTCTCCAATGTTCCACTCGACCGGGTGCAACCGGTAACACCCATTGGTGATGTGCGTAGTACCAATGTTCTTGCACCCGGCCAGCAGATTCGAGCGGCGGCTCTCCTTGGCGGGCAACAGGGAGCCCAGGGGGATCTCGAAGGGACAGCACGCCACGTCGATGTAATTATCCCCCCCAGTAGACGGGTGTAGGTCGATGCGGTACATACCCACGCCCACGCTATCACGGTAGTGCACCGCACCCTTGTCGCCGCGGATGTTGAGGGAGAGGTCCTGCTCCACGACGGTGGTGACGGCCCGCATGCGCCGGGACTCCCGGATATACGGAGCCATGGCGAGGCCGTGCCCCGTCCCCGTAATGTCGCCCCGGAGACGGAGGCCCGGGTACCCCTTCCCCTTCCCGTCGGCGCGGGGGCACTCTGTCTGCAGGTAGTACAGCATGCTGTAGGACAGCGACGCAGCGGCGGCGAGACGCTCTTCGAACTCCTTCTCGGAGACGTCAATGATGGGCTCTTCGAAGTAATCGATCATCGGCCAGTTAACGAGACAGATATCAGACTCGTACGCCCCGGGGACAAAGTTGTCGCGCGCAGCAATCCGTCGGAACGTCCAGAGATTCATATCCCCGCCCGACTTCCGCTGGTCAGCCCGCACGAGCGCCGGGTCGTCATTCGGGTTCGGCGTGAACTCGCGCTCGACAATCTCAAGGGTGCGCGGGTGCGGCGCGCGGAGACCCAGGAGAGGCGCGCCCCAGAAGTCGGGGTGGCATGCGCGCCAGTGGTCGTACCGGGATGGTCTGGGGATGGTGTGGTCCTCGCCGTCGATGTGGTCGACAGCGAAGCAGATGGATACCGCCTGTGAGTTGTGCGGCTGGGCCTCCTCCGGGGCGCTGGGCTCGCCGGTGTCATGGCGGGACTCGAAGCCAGTTACGTAGGGCGTGTTGGTCAGGGGGAGGAGATCGCCTAGCTCCGTGGCGTCGATGACATAGCTCGCCTTGACGGTGAAGGTATCGTCGGGCCCGGACCCGAGCCTGCGGAACGTGACAGAGCGAACTCGCAGGGGATCCGTGCCCGGGTCATCCATCTCGCATGAGACGGGCTTGGTGCGCTTCTTGAGAATGAGTCTCCCGTTCCCGATGTACGGCAGAAGCATGCTGTCAATGACAGCCACGGCAACGCGGGGCTCATGGCACAACTTGCTGACGTGTCCGGCACCCGGGTTGAGCTCCGGCCTCCGCCGGGCCTCGGCGGTAAGGGGGTAGTGGTCGCGGTAGTACTGGCGGATGCCGTCGCGGAGGGCGCGGTACGAGCGCGTGACGCCAAACTGCTCGACCCAGGAGTGCTCGTCGGGCGGTACGGCTTGGCTCGTCAGCTGTCCGCCTAGCCATTCGTACTCTTCGGTCAGGACGACGCGGCGGCCTCGGCGGAGGGCTCCGAGGGCTGCGGAGACACCGCCGAGCCCGCCGCCCACGACGAGGAGGTCTGTTGAGAAGGTGTTGGGTGTTGCATTTGGGTGTGCTGCCTGCCACGGTGTTGCAATGTGAGTTCCGTTGACCGGGACATCGTTAGATGGCGGTGGCTCGGTGTAGTCTCCCATGATGGTGCCCGAGTTCCCCGGTAATCGGTGTAGAATGGTCAGGGGTTCGTTACGTGACGCCGGATGTCGTACACAGGTCGGAGTATTGGCGAGTTATATGTTGAAACAAGACGAGCAGATGGAGAGAGGATGAGGGTTAGAAGGAGCTTCTTTTAATCACCACTAATAATAGCATTCTGTCGATCTGACCAAGTTCATGTAGTGGAGCAGCCGGAGAAAGTGTTCATGTCTTGTCCCGACACTCCCCGGCTGGCGTAACATCATCCACATAGTCCGCGTTTAGAGACGCACCTTGCAACCGAAAGGGTATGACGAATGGTAACTTGGTAAGCCGAGACTCTGCTATAACATGCCACATGGCCCACATACGCCGTTACCAGAATTAGACCCTTCGCTCCCCAGAATTGAATGTCGCACAGAATCACTATGTTGACTCGGAAGCATGTTGTCTTGGCAATGTTGGAGGTTTGCTCTCCTACGTACAGGTAGTCTGCACATGTGTGATCTCGGGATGTTTAATTACGAGATATGCGGAGTATATTATACCGAATTGGGTATTGTCTGACCCGTGTAAGTGCGGGGAACTTGATCATCTCCCCTTGGCACAGGATCTGACCAATGATTATATTCTGTCTTGCGTCTACTAGCTTCTGTCTGTTGAATTATAACCGCGACTCCCCGATCCCTGCCTCTCACTCCGGTCGCTCTGGAGTCCTGGACACCCAACATCGGTCGGGTACTTCTCGCGATCCTCCCCGACAACGCCGAGCTACCCTACCCCAGGCCTGTCCGTGATATTCCAAATCCTAGATCCGAAAATGCCGGATCACGAGCACAGAGATCAGTCCGCTCCTCCGACCAGCCCCGCAGCTGCCCACACCGGGCGGAAGCGTCCTCGCCAACAGCAGCCTCCATCAGACCCTCGGTACCCTCGCAAGAGAAGCCTGAAAGCCTGCCACGTTTGCCGAGCGCGCAAGACCAAGTGCGACAACAAGCAGCCGACATGTGGCTTCTGCGCGTCTCTCGGCATTCCGTGCTCCTATGATGCGGCCGAGAAGGACCATTCCACGTAAGCCTGCTCCGTCAGAGTCTTTACATTGCACCCCGTGATGTGATATGTCCTTTCTACGTATGCAAAATCATGTGGTCGGGCCTATGCTTATAGAGAACCCTGTGTCAGATTCGATCATGCTAGCTTGGAGATACTCCGGCAGTTGAGCCATGTCATCTCCTCCCAGGATCAACTCCTCGAGATTGTCCGCTCTGTGGCTACCTCGCCATCGCAATGTGTCACGTCCGACCTACTGGTATCTTCCTCCGGTCCCGCCCATGCAAGAGGTATAGGCGACGACGTCCCCAACTGGGACCACACCAGAGGCGTACAGCAGCAGCAACTCCCATACGTTAACCAGGAGGGTATCTGGCTCGGCACAGGTCAGATAGACTCGCCAACGTCGACGACTTCTCCCTCGGCGGGAGCAGCCTCGGCGAGTGTCGCGGCTGTGCGATGGTTCGGCCTCCTCGCCAACGATGCCTCCCGTGATGCAGCCCTCCAGCAGGAGGATCATGACGATGCGCCGCCGCCGCTTCTGGATGCTGGTGGCTTCCTTGACCCGTCTGATGGCCAGAAGGAGGATGATATGACGCCCCTGCAGAGGGCCACGAGGATGATTGACAACCAGCCGCCGGCCACGCGTGGTGAGGGCATGGGTCCCTCGGAGAGCTCCGGGGAGGAGGAAAGGCTGTGGGCTGCATCGGGGAATATAGCCCTACTAGACCGGGAACAGGTCTTGTTTGAGAACTTTCTACACAGGATATGCCCCTGGGTAAGATCGCCCCAGTTGCCCCCTGAACTGAACTGATTCTTCCCGTAAGAAGGCAGAAGAGGACTGACAGCCAGTCAATGACAGCTCGACCTTTTCGACCCGGCCTGTACCTTCTCGACGCGGGTGCCGCACCTTGCCGTCAGGAATGCTGGTCTCCTGAACGCAATCTTGGCACTATCGTGCTACCACCAACAATCCCTCCCCGATGGAGAAAGAAGCCCGGGGTTCTCGTCATCAGCACACGACGTCTCCGCCGAGAAGAACAGCAGCGCCGCCCTGCAGTACTACTACCAGACCCTGCACTACGTCCAGCGAGCAATGCGCTACCCTTCCTACCAAGCCAGCCGCGAGCTGATGGCCACGACGCTGGTGGTCTCGACATACGAGATGCTCCGGGGCTCACGCCGAGACTGGCAGCGCCACCTCCGGGGCGTGTTCTGGATCCTCCGCTCACGGGGGATCGAGGTTGAGCAGCCCGGTCTCGAGAGCACGACGTGGTGGGCCTGGCTGAGGCAGGACATCTGGGCAGCGTTCCGCGAGAGGAGGAGGATCTATAGCACCTGGACGCCCCGGAAGACGTGTGCGGAGTTGAGTGCCCATGAGTTGGCGACGCGGTCATTGTGGCTTCTGGCGCAGGTTGTTAACTTTTGCGCCCTTGATGGGGAGGAGGAGGAGGGAGGGCCGGAGGGCCGTGATGGTGGTGGTGGTGGTGTTGGTGCCCCCTTTTCGCCAGGGAGATTGGGGTGGGCAAAGGCGCTCTGGAGGATGCTCGATGAGTGGGCGGCGCATCTGACGGCCGAGTTCTCGCCGCTGCCGGCGACGAGAGGGATGGTTGCGAGTGATGCGTTCCAGCCGCGTCTAATACATCCTCCGTGCTTTGGTAGGTGGCCTGTATACGCCCTCCACTGGGTGATGACCTGAACTGTAATGTTGGCTAAAGACTCATGTTGTATAGGTCTGGCGATGCAGGTCCACCATACATCACGGATCCTCTTGCGCGCGCATGAGCCCTCCTCGGGACGCATAGACAGCTTCCTGAGGCGGCAGAATATAATGCAGGAGGATGTCGAGAAGGTCTGCGGGATAGGCATGACGCTAACGGAGGACGCGTCGAGTATGCTCTCCTCACAGTGTCTGTTCATTGGTGAGTTCTCGTTCTTCCCTTCATTATATGGGATTGCTTGAGGGAGGCCCTTTTGCCTGACAGGTTACAATAGCTGGTATGTTCATGCAGGATCTTCGGCAGAGGAAGTGTGTATTGGAGATGCTTGACTCGTGTCGGAAGAGGTGTGGCTGGCCAACGCCATCGCTTGTCGTCGAGCTGGAGAAGGTATGGGAGGACCCTGACAGTTTCTGGGGTACCTTATAAATGAGTGGCCTGGTGGCATTACGGTGCTTCTTTTCCTATCGAACCACACTAGTGATGTGTAATTGTATGATGTTTATATTAATGTGTACTGTATACCTGGGTTTCCTGTTAACGGCCACGTCTAGGTTACCAAAGTTAAGGACTGACTTACACCAACATAAGAGTATCATAATAAACCTATACATCCTATGTCCTCTAATGGACTATAGAGTAAATACCTACTTCTGGTCCGTAGAAGGTGCTGATGAAGGTGAACTGCTGGGTCTGACTGCAGCTTGCCTGAACCTATACTCAATACCGGAGAGTCGTGCGGTAGTGGTGGTGGTAGGGTGATTCTGAACAGCAACTTCCTCAGGGACGACAATAATTGTACCCTTCGCAGCCGCCCGCGCTCCCGTGTGTGCAAGGCGGTTCCCTCCTAAACTGTTGCGACGACCCGGCAACCAGCGTATCTCCACTGAGATCCCGAGTTTCCCGAGATACTGCGATCTCGCGATGAGCTTGCGTGCAAGAGCGTGGCCTTGGAGCCGCGCTCTGGTTCGAGAGAAGTCCTGAAGTGTGACTCAGCCTGGACATGGCGCTGTGGCAGTCTGTCAAGACGACAACCTTTTGCAGTGGTGTAGGTGTGGTCTCATGATGTTGCTCTGATATACTTGAGAGCGCCATCCCCAGAGCGCCTGCAATGCCGGCCATTTCGGCCTCGCGGTAATAAGGTCTACTCGCGCAAGGTACTACTCGCGCAAGGTACCGAAAAGGCCACGACGGACCACTCACCACTTCCTCGTTCTCTGCGCGCGACGCCGGCGCCTAGCTTCATCTGCTTGTGGGGAGCAAGTTCGGGGACTCTGTGGCAAGCGCCGTCAGTGCAGAACACCAACTGCCCTTCACGCGAGGCACACGGAAGGCATAGGTCCTTATCTGTTGCGATGGCTTCTTCCCTTGGCTCGATGATGAGCTGGCCGTAGAAGCGCAAGTCAGGTGTCGCTGTCAAGAGCGCTTCTTCTAGCTGCCGGCTTGCGGGCTTGCAGCTCCTTCTGAGCATGGCTATGTGCTTCGCATGTTCGCGCGCCAGCTGTTTCTTGGTCTTTGGCTTTTTTTATTTAGGGCAAGGTTATGAAGGCGACTGTGTAATGGGTTATTGTCAGGTTCGTATGTGTTGTGTATTGTGTATACATGTACATTTGGGTGACTCTTGGTCTTACCGTCCTTGGGGGCCCCGGGTTTTTATCTACGGGTTCTTGATTAAATAAAGTTACAAAACGTACAGCTTACAGCCTTTGTATCAGAGTAAAATAGGGGAGGATGCTTTTTAAGTTTATTTAGGCCGATGCAGGAATTCTAACTTGTTATTAAAGTTCATGTTAAAGTTAAACTTGGACTATTCGTAGAGCCTCAAGTCTTAGTTTATATATGCTCGAGGCCTGTGGCAGCCCGTGACAACACTGCCGACGTAGAACACTATCTAGTCTGCGACAGGCTGATATATCATGGTTTCGCGATGGGTGACGCTGAAAATGACTTTATGCGCGGGTAGAATGCGACTGTTTGACCTTTTTAGTTATGGATCCTGAAATAACTCCCTAGCTGCTGAGCGATGAGTTGAAGTTTTGAGAGGATACTGATAATTTGTGGGATGCATTGTAGAAGATTGGACTGGTGCTATAAAAGGTTCTTATTTATCACGAGAAACAGGCACTGGTGATATATAGTTTTATATCTTTGGAACTATATGCTGGAGTTTAACGCTGGAGGGGATGGGTCGTACCAGTGTCCCACGATGAGGACTGACTTGCACCGATATAAGAGCATACCTAGGGACAAGAGAACATACTTCCTATACTCCCCGTTTGACTGACTGACTGTCATGATTCACTCTTTCCTAATTACTCGTTTCTCTCGTACACCCCGTTCATGTCAGTCAACCATCCCGGTCAGCTCCTCGGGAAAGAGACCGACACTCCCCGACAGCCCCATCGCCAAGAACCGGTCGAACCATACGAAATTACGAACATATAAAGGAGGGTTTAGCTCATGCCCGTACAGGAGCCGATACTCCCCGACAACTACCCCAACCCCAGATCTCCACAATGTGCCCCGTACCACATGGGGGGATTATGGATGCAACCAGCCCGTCGGCAACATCAGATCCCAGATTACACCCCCCAACCAGTCCTACCTCCGGTGCGTCCTGCAAGATAGAGGCATCTTGCACCCGACACCGCGGCAAAACCACCTACAGCAATACTTATATCACCATGCCTCGCCTCGCATCTCATATCCCGCTATCCCCAGCTCCCTCATCCACATACGGCCAAGTCGTCAGTCTACAGCTGTACTCAAGCTGACAACTGCCAACATCTCCTCAACCATGTTCACCCTTCACTCCGTCCTGCGGCGCATCGTCCGCAACGATGCCATTCGCGTCGACCCTCCGGAGGTATACAATTGGCGAATCTTGGCGCTGGCTGCGTCGGTAAGACATCTTCCCCCGGAGAATGACGAGAAATGACCCATTCCATGTCCCGTGAACTGCTATTCTAACGCTCAAGGCCGCAGGCTTGTTTCGCCGGTGCACTCTTCGGCGTCGACGCCGGCATTATCGGCGGTGTCCTCGCTATGCCCGACTTCCAGAGGTATCAAATACTTTGCCTCCCCCGTCTATACACACATCACATACGAATGGCCCCTTACCAGAAACACAACAAAACTTGAACTCACTCGCGAAACAGGGAATTCGGCCTCGATACCCGCCCCGCGACAGCAGCAGCCGATCTCTCCGGTAACCTCGTCACGACCATGCAAGCAGGCGCAGTAGCAGGAGCCCTGGCCTCGAGCCCGTTTGCCGACCGCAAGGGCAGGAAGCCCGCCTTGCTGGCCGTTGCCATCACGGGCTTCATCGGCGGCCTGATGCAGGCTTTCTCCTACGGTCACCTTTCTGTATTCTACATCGGACGGCAAGTTTGACATGGGCCACCCTAATAAGCGGAGGGAAGACAACGCTGACAGAAAAGTACAGCTTCGTTGAGGGCATCGGTCTCGGCGCGGGAACCATGCTCGCACCCACATACGTATCCGAGAACGCGCCCCGCGCCATCCGTGGCTTCCTCGTCGGCTTCTTCCAGCTCCTCCTCGTCATGGGCGGCATGACCGCCTACTTTATCAACTACGGCTCCCTCCTACACCTCCAGGTAAGACCTTGTCACCAAGTTCCAGAGTGCCCCTGTCTGCACAACGCTGACCGTCGAACCAACCCCCCCCCCCCCCCCCCNCCCCCCCCATCTCCGCAGGGTAAAGCCACCTGGATGGTCCCCCTCGCCTGCCAATCCATCTGCCCAGCCCTTCTCTTCGTCAGCATGCTCTTTTGCCCGGAGTCACCCCGGTGGCTCGCCTCGCAGGATCGCTGGGACAGGGCCACGGCGGTGCTGTCGGACGTGCGCCGTCTGCCCGCCGACCACGCATATGTGCAGCAGGAGCTTCTCGAGCTGCGCACACAGATCGACTACGAGAGGGCCATCATGAGCGGATCGGGCGGATTCTGGGGCCTGCAGAAGGAGTGCTGGACGGTGCCTACAAACAGGAAGAGGGCGCTGCTTGTGGTTGCCATCATCTCTTTCCAGCAGTGGTCAGGGGTAAGTCTCCCCAATCCCGGTATTCCCCTCTCGAGACTCGTTGCACGGAGTTGCCCCTATGGCGTGGCGTGTACGGTGCTGACAATTCAGACCGGCGCCATCAACTACTACGCGCCGACCATTTTCAAGGGGCTCGGCCTCTCCAGCACCACCACCGCGCTCTTCGCCCAGGGTATCTACGGTGTTGTCAAGGTGGTGGCGTGCTTGTTCTTCATGTTCTTCCTGGCCGACACCCTGGGTCGGCGCATGACCTTTATGTGCAGCGGCGTCCTACAGGCGTTTTGCATGCTCTTTATTGGATTTGTGAGTACCCTCCGCTATGGAAAGGGGTAATGGTTCTCGGTTAGACATTGACGACTAACACGTCCGGTATCAGTATGTCCGGTTCGGTCCTACACCCGCTGAGGGTGAGGGCCCTCCCCCGGCCGGTATTGCTGCGCTCGCCATGATTTACATCTATGCCCTCGCCTTTAACATGGGCTGGGGCCCCGTAGGTGCGTGTTCCATCATCCCTCCACCCATTCATAGAATAGATGGCAGGGCCCCTTTCAGGGCATACTGATTGTCAGATATAGCCTGGGTGTACGCATCCGAGATCCCGACGAACCGACTCCGCGCATACACCGTCGCCCTCGCATCCTTCATGCACTGGGTGCACAACCTGGCCGTGTCCAAGACGACGCCGCTGATGCTCCTCGACGATCCCTACAGGACGTACTTCATCTTTGGGTCCATCAACCTCGTCGGTGCCGTGGCGGCGTACTGGCTGCCGGAGACCAAGGGGGTGAGTCTTCTTGTTCTTCCTGCTTGCTCCACTGCGGTGGCAGATTTGCGCGTCGTCCCCCCTGAAAATAGAGACTGACCACCCTGCCTTGCCTGTAGATCTCTCTGGAAAGAATGGACGAGGTATTCGGCGCTGCCGACTTTTCCAACGTTGACGATGTGGGCGTCGCGGCGAAGCGTGCCAAGGAGATGGACGACGACGACGGTGACCATGCGGAGCACGAGGTGGTTTCCAAGGTCTGAGGAATCGATATATCCGTATTCGCAGCAGCCGATTACTCTGGTTAATTACGAGGCGGAATTCCCCTTTGTAATTTCTGTTAGAATGAGAGAATATGTGCTTTGTTCACTATTAATTATTAGTTATCTGTTCAACCCCTCCGTTCGTGTGAGCCCCCGAGCTCCCGCCCAGGGTGGTTTGATTATCACGACCTGAAGATACTGGTGCAGGCCCATTGCTTGGATTGTCTGGGGTAAAAGGGGATTTTTTTTTAATTGATTTTCTGAAAGGTTACGAGAGCTACGCACCGGGGGTCTACAAAACTCACCAGGAGGGGTGTAAAGGCCGGCCAGCAGACCTTCGGGCTTGGATGGGAGAGAGCACTTGCTCTACTCAACAACCTCGCCATCCGAGTCTCCACTCCGTCCCCAATCCTTCTCCAACTGCTTCTTCCGCTGCTCCTCCTCGGCAAAGCGACGGTCGTAGAGCGCAGAGAAGTCGACGTCGACGGGGTTCTCCGTCTGCTTGTCCATGCACCCCTGCTGGCAGGCGGCGCAGAGCCAGATGTCCTGGCTGACAGACTTGACCATGGCGTTCTTGCAGGGCTCGGCGACGAGCGAGGTCGCCTGCTGCTGCTGCTGGTTGGTGCAAGGGGTTTCGGTGGACTTACAGTTTGGCATGAAGTGACCGAGCTCCTGCAGAGACAGGGGCTTGGGGCCATAGGGGCAGCACACGGTGTACTTGACGGGGCACTGCTCGTTCTGGCAGTTGCAGACGTAGTACTTGTGCTCCTTGACGCACATTGTTGCTGTTGCTGTTGCTGTTGTGGGGTGTTTTTCTGTGAAGAGGTGGATGAGTAGGTTAAGTAGCTGTGGGTTTAACTTTGTCGGTCGGTGCAGGGTTGGCGGTATCGGTTGCTCTGCTGTCTTGGTGGTGGTGGTGGTGGTTGTCTCTCTCTCTCTCTCTGTGTGTGTGTGTGCGTGTGTGTGTAGACGGGAGAAGAATTCGAGATTGAGCAGGGAGATTCGAAGAATTCTTATGCCAACGGCTTCATCCTGTTCGTGAGGATGTAGTTCCGGAACATTTGCACGTTCGTTGCCGGTTGTGGTGGGACAATGGACAAAGAAACCGTGAAGCTGGCGACACCACCACCTCCATAGATGTCTCGCCGGACAATGGACCGGCGCCCTGGACTTCTAGAACAAGTAATAAGCATTGAAGAACAAGGGGTGTTCCTCAGGCAAGACACGCTCTAACGGGAGTCTTGCATGTTCCTGGAACATTGAGTCTGACCATTGCCATTGGGGGGGTGTGTGCGGAGGTGAATGTCAATGGTGAGTCGTGACATGGCGCATCGCGGCAACCTTGATCGAGAGGCTCGACCGGATCGGAGCTAGTATGATAAAACGGCTGCATCGACAAATTGACTTTTGCGGGCGCGTGAATTTGTCCGGAAGACAGAAAGGACAAGACTCGTTCGGGCTCGGCTGAGGAGGCATTTGGAGATGATGGGCCATGGTCCACGGATACCTTACCTACTGGAGCCTGCAGCAGCCAGCCGCCGCGATCGGAAGAGCAAATGAGGGGAACTGACTGGAACTCGGGGGAAGATGCATGAGTGCCGTCTTGATGCCGTCACTTTTTCGAGTGCCCACTGTCCGGTGCCTGCCCACCAGGCTAGTACCATTTGGTATCAATAATCCCTGTCAGTATCTGGTATAGGTACCACTAATTAATACCTAGTACTAGTAGTACGGACAATCATAAAAATCAATACATAAAAAAAATTACTAGTAATTACTAAGTACTAATTAGTAGGTAAACTGGACTTGAAAAATCATCTCGACGACTACAAGATGCGTCACGGGCCACATTGTCCCACCCGACCTTTTCACAGGCCACCTGGATCCCCCCCGGGCAGCACTCACCGCCAGCCTTGCTGCTGAATACAAGTACGAGAGGTACGGACTACTATACTTGCCTCTGGGGCCCCTCGTACCTCCATCCTACCTGTATTCTTACCTACTCTGTTCCTGCTGTACGTAGTACTCGTACATACGTCCGTACCTGCCTGTGTCTTCCCGTCCCCGTCCCCATCTGCATGCCAGATGGTGGCGATCCTCCGACGCCGCTGCCTGGCCAACCGAATTCCGCCCATCACTCGGTGACACCTACTGTACATACGAATTACCGTACTGTACATACGGCGCCGTGTCCGACCGATTGCTTGCTTGATGCCGACCGGTGTCTCGCCCTCGGGCATCTCTTCATCGTCTCCTCCTCCTCGGGGGGAGGGTCAAGCCGCCAGTAGCGGCGAGTCGCCGGGCTTAGGTCTGCTCCGACCTTGACAGTGGTTCGTGGCCGCAGAAGCCATGAAGTTTGCCAAGGAGCTGGAGCGAGATGCTGTTCCAGGTACGAACTACGTCCCCCGTGTTGCCATCATCTGCCATTGACCCCAGGTACGACGTCTTGTTGTTACCCGACGCGAAGCTGACCACCCACCAACCACAAGAATGGCGGATCAAGTATCTCAACTACAAGGCCGGCAAAAAGTACGTCAAGGCCGTCGCCAGAGCCGTGCAACGAGCCAGCGCAACGCCCCATCACGTCACCGAGCACACACCCTCCTTCTACACGGCCCAGTCCTCCCATCCGACTCCCCACCGTGCCACTCGCAAGAGGCGTGAAGAAGACCAAGACAAGGACCATGATGAGGACGAGGACGAGGCGGATGACTACTTCGCCGTACAAGTCGAATCCGATGGCTACGCCAACCCCCTGGTATCTAGACCGGCTCCGGTGACGGAAAACGAGGCACTGACCAGCCAAGATGATGGACGCCAGTACGGGAGCATCACACCTACCCCAATGCAGAGCCCCAAGACGCGGCATGACCCCGACGGTGCGGCTAGCCGACCTTTCGAATTGCCCGCCCCGGCCATGCTCCCGGCCACAGACGTCCAGGACTCCCGCCGGCCAACCGAGGCCGTGCGCAAGACCCTCCAACACATCGCCATGGCCAAGAGAAGAGCCTCGACCGGAACCGTGGGCCTGGCCGGGAATAGCAAAGCAGGGACAAGGGGCAACCACCCGGACAGCGGCCACCTCCACGCGAACCGATCCGGCACCGCCTCCACGGCTCACCGCGTCACCCACAGCCCGTCCCATCTCCGTCGACTCTTCTCCCACGGTGCCACCTTCCACGCCCGGCATAACCCTTCCCGGACCGACATCGGACTCCACAACAACCCCTTCGACCTCGTCCGCGAGAGGGAGGCCGAGTTCTACGCCTTCATGGATTCGGAGCTCGATAAGGTCGAGGCCTTCTATCGCATGAAGGAGGAGCAGGCGGGACAGCGTCTTGCCCTGCTTAGAGAGCAGCTGCATGAGATGCGCAGCCGACGCATGCACGAGATTGCCGAGTCGGCTCGCTTCCGCAAGGACCTTCATAACCATTACCAGCAGCAGTCCTCAGCGGGCGACGGCTCACACCAGAGAGGGGCCGACCAGGACCGCGGCCCTGGCAACGGGTGGGTGCGCCCCATCAAGGACAAGATGTTCCCTCCCGGTCCCAACTCAAAGGCCTTCGGCGCCATGCAGCACACGCCGCATATGATCGGGGGTTCCGCCGCAGCTGCCGAGCACGCCAGCCGCGACTACGTCCGCCGTCCCCCGGAGGATCAAGACGTCTCGTACCGCACAGCCAAGCGCAAGCTCAAGCTAGCCATCCACGAGTTCTACCGCGGCCTGGAGCTTCTCAAGTCATACGCGCTACTCAACCGCACGGCCTTCCGCAAACTCAACAAGAAGTACGACAAGGCCGTCCACGCCCGCCCGCCCTACCGGTTCATGAACGAGCGCGTCAACAAGGCTTGGTTCGTCACCAGCGACGTCCTGGACGGGCACATCCGCGCCGTCGAGTCCATGTACGCACGCTACTTCGAGCGCGGAAACCACAAGCTCGCGGCTGGCAAACTCCGCAGCCTGACCCGCCGCCGCGAAGGCGACCACTCCGGCAGCTCCTTTCAGAGCGGGTTCCTCCTCGGCACGGGTCTCGTCTTCGCCGTCCAGGGCGTCATCCTCGGGGGCCGCCTCCTCCTCACCCACCCGGACCCGGAGTTCCGTGTCCGGACGGGATACCTCCTGCAGGTGTACGGGGGTTACTTCCTCATCCTGCTGCTCTTCTTCCTCTTCTGCCTCGACTGCATGGTCTGGTCCCGCAGCCGCATCAACTACCCCTTCATCTTCGAGTTCGACCAGCGCCACCACCTCGACTGGCGAGCCCTCGCCGCTTTCCCCAGTTTCTTCCTCCTCCTGTTTGGTGTGGTCTTGTGGGCCAACTTTAGCAGGTATGGGCCTGACGAGTTGTACTTGTACTACCCCGTCATCCTGATAGGGCTTACGGCTGTGATCATACTGCTTCCGTTTCCGATTCTTGCGCATAGAGCGCGCAAGTGGCTTGCATATTCTCATGTGAGCTTCCTGTCATTCCTTCCTAACAAGTCATCCGACATCCCGGCTGACCAGAATCCAGTGGCGCCTTCTATTAGCGGGCATCTACCCTGTCGAGTTCCGCGACTTCTTCCTGGGCGATATGTACTGCTCCCTCACATACGCGACAGCCGTGAGTATCCCAGCCACCCATCCTCTCCTATTCTCCACCCTCGCTCACACGAACGCCTCCAGAACATCCAACTCTTCTTCTGCCTCTACGCCCGCGAGTGGGAGAACCCCGTCCAGTGCAACTCAAACCACTCCCGCCTCATGGGCTTCCTCGCCGCCCTCCCGCCCATCTGGCGCTTCCTGCAGTGCATCCGCCGCTACCGCGACACCCGCAACATCTTTCCCCACCTAGTCAACTGCGGAAAGTACACCATGACCATCATGTCCGCCGTCACCCTGTCCCTGTACCGCATAAGGGGCAGCCAGGGCAACCTGGCGCTGTTTGTTACCTTTTCGCTCATCAACAGCGTCTACTGCTGTAAGTCATCCCTTGACTGTCGACATACTGCCACTGTGGCTAATGTCCTGTAGCCATATGGGACCTCTTCATGGACTTCTCCCTCGTGCAAGCAGAATCGAAACACTTCGCCCTCCGCGACATCCTCGCCCTCAAGCGCCGCTGGCCCTACTATGCCGTCATGGTCGCCGACCCCACCATCCGCTTCTCCTGGATCTTCTACGCCATCTTCACCCACAACCGCCAGCACTCCACCCTCGTCTCCTTCCTCGTCGGCCTCGCAGAGGTCCTCCGCCGCGGTGTCTGGGCCCTCTTCCGCGTCGAGAACGAGCACTGCGCCAACGTCTCGCAGTACAAGGCGTCCCGCGACGTGCCGCTGCCGTACCGCATCGAGCCGCTCCTCGAGCGGGCGAGTGCTAGTGCTAGTGAGGAGCCTAGTTCCGTTGAGGAGCCTGGACAGCAGCAGCAGCAGCAGCACGCGCATCGCGACACCGGCGGCTACTCCGTCGATGAAGCAGAGCAGGGCCGCCTCGGCACAGCAAGCTCCACGGCCGTAGCCCCCAGCACGGCCGCCATGCCCATCGGCAGCGCCCCCGGCGGTGGGAGGATGACCATCCGCCACCGCGCCGACACGACAATGACGGGTCGCAGCTTCTCCAGGATCCTCGCCGAAGCGCACACCCAGGACTTTGAGAAGAGACGCAGGACGCCCGCGGAGCAGGCCGCCGAGGATAGGGGCCATCGTGGTGTGGGGCATGTCATTGACGATGATGACGACGAGGAGGAGGATGAGGAAGAGGAGGAGGAGGAGGAGGAGGAGGAGGAGGCGGCGCTGGAGGCGAATGAGGTGGAGGAGCATAGACGGATGGGGACGGAGGGGAGGCTCTAGAAAATAGATGGATCATAAGTGGGATATACCCTCTCATTGGATATGCATTTGACATCTGATGAAGAGCAATATTTAGAAGGCATGAGAATAGATTTTTGCTATTTCTCCGTCTGGGTATAAAATATTGCGGTTCATCATGCTAAATCTAAGCCACCATCGCCTCTACCTAACTCTACTGTATCATCACCTCTACCCATCTCTGCTGTATAGCTACTAGTATGTCACATGGCTTAAAACGGTTATACCATGGTTCATCGGGCAAAAAAAAAAAAAAAAAAAAAAAAAAAAAAACACAAGAAACAAATGCCATGCAGATATCTAGGCCCACTCTCCGTCAATCTTCTCCCAATGATCCAAGAACCCCTTGAAGAACTTAACCCCCAACCCGGGATCCAGCGCCCCCGTGGTCGCACGCACCGAGTGCATGCTCAACTGCGGGATCCCCACGTCCGCGGCACGCACGCCCATCGCGCTCGAGAGCATCGGCCCCACCGTGCCGCCGCTGCGGGAGTCGTTCCGGATCTGGAAGACCTGCGTGCGCGAGCCCGAGAGCTCCGCGGCGCGGTGCATGATGGCCGTGGAGACGGCGTCGGTGGTCATGTGCCCGTTGCTGTCGGCGGAAATGACGACGCCGACGTTGAGCTGCGGGACGTGCTCGTCCAGGTAGTTGGCGAGGAAGTTCGGGTTCCCGGCGTGGGTGACGTCGGCGGAGGTAAGGAACGAGCGGGCGTAGGTCTGGCCGAGGAGGCCGGGGCCGAAGGCGGATGGGTTGAGAGCCTCGACGATGCGCTCGATGGTGATGGGGAGGAAGTTGCCGCGTGCGCCCTGGCGGAGCAGCGAGCCGATTTCCTCGTTGTCGAAGAGGGCGACGAGCTTGATGTACCCGTCATCTTCTCTGTCCGGGGAGGCGAGCAGGGCCATGAGGGCGGACCAAGAGCACAGCTTATCGTCGATGCGGCCGGCGGTGATGAACTCCTTGTCCAGGCCCAGAGTCTGCGCGGGCTGCGAGTCGAACAGCTCTAGCTCCCAGTTGACGATGGAGTTGTACGATGTGATGCCAAGCTCCTTGGCGATCAACTTGACAAGCCGAGGGGGCTGGGTGCGGGCAAAGGACCCATCGTCACCGAGGGTCTGCTCCGCATCATCAGCACCCTCCAAGCCAACAATGGGCACCGCCTGGGTCTCCTTGTTATTGCTCCCCATCATACCAACGCCAAAGTGCGGCGCCAGCGTGGGAATCTTGGCAATCGGCCATCCCAGCTTGACCAGCCTCGTGCTCGTCTTGCCCGTCTCCCCGTCCCTGACGACGACCCTTCCGCCGATGGACAGGTCGCGATCCCACCACGTGGCGTTGAGCCCGCCAGCGTAGGGCGCGACGCCGAGCTGCACGTAGCCGGCCTTGTTGGGCTTCTTGCTCACGGGCTTGAGCTTGGCGGTGAGGGCGTCGATGTGGCCGGCGATCATGCCGACGCCGTTGCCGGGTTTGTAGGCTTTGCCGATGGTGAAGGCGATGAGGGAGGAGCCGTTGCGAGTGACGTAGTATTTGCCGCCGGGCTGCAGGGTATGGGTCCAAGAGTCGCGGGAGGGGAGCTGTGCGCCCGGTACTGTTAGTCTAACTCGGGCTGCTGCCGTACTATGTCTGAAGGTTGAAGGCGCGTACCTCGGTGAAGCCAACATGTTCGAGCTTCTTCTTGAAGTACTCCACAGTATGAAAGATGGTGGGATTCTCCTCCATGAAGTCGGTGAACGGCTTGATGAACGCCTCAGGCTTGCACTCGGCAATACCGCATAGACGGCAGCGCTCATCCTCGGTGACTAGCCAGCAGGTCTGCGCGACCTCGCTGGGGGCCAGCTTGGAGACGCAGGCCGCGCAAATGTTATTGTCGCGGGGATTGCGGCCGTCCATGTCGGCGAGGATAAAGTTGCGCGAGGGGCCGCTGGGCTTGTCGGGGACAGCGGCGCGTATGGTGGTCGTCGCGGTGGATGGCTGGGTGAGTGAGGCCGAGGCTGCGGCGGAGGCGTACTGTCGCAGAGAGAGCAGCGATGCCTGGGAGCTGAGCATTCCAGGCGAGCGTCTCGTCATGGTGGCGGTAGTGGTGGTGGTGGTGGTGGTGGTGGTAGTAGTGGTAGTAGTGGTAGTAGTAGTAGTAGTAGGGATCGGTGGCGGCGTCGGATGGGGAGCTGGGGATGAGGTTGAAGCGGTGATCTGGGGGAAGGGAGTGGGGGAGAGACAGGTGACGGAGCTCAGGCAGGTGCACGGAGTGACATCGGAGCTCAGCCTGGTGGTGCCTGGTGGTGGATGACGATAAAGGCGGTGGACGGGGGTCACCGGGCAACCAATCATGCCGATGTGGTACGTACCCAAACGGGAGGAGGCTCCGTCGTCACTCTCTCTCTCGAAACCCTTCCTGGCCGCTTCCTCCTTGCCCCCTGCTCCTCTTCCCCCCCCAACCCCCCCACACCGAACAAAATAAAAAAACCAATCAAGACACTCAGGTTGTCAACTGCTATCATTCTCCATAATCCTTCAAATTCCATGGCGGAACCACCAGTCGAGTGTGCATTCGACGCCCTTGATGCCTTTCTATCACAGGAATCCCTACTAGGTCGCCGAGCCCGCGTCCTGCACTCCAGCCTCCGCCGCTAGGCTGGAATGCTTGCCAAAGCCGTGAAGACATCAATGTGGAGGCGGCCGATGGGACTCCGTTATTAAGAGCTTATACCAATAGGTGCGTCGATACTAGTGATACTTGTTGACCCATACTCCATCCATCCACCAAACCGCAATCCCAATCCCACGATAGCTACTACCCTAGGCCCTGCCATCTACCACCTATACTGGTCCCACTTGATTGTCGAGACGTTTTTGTAGCAGGGCGAGTCGAGGACAAATTGGCGGGTCGAAAGGTGACCTCGAGTAAGTTCGTTGAGTTCGGTGCACTCGGGCACAAGATGCACGGGGCGGCAGTGGCCAGGCACCTTGTTCGGAGCCGTGGTCTGACGGATGAACTTTGTGGATGTGGTCAGGGGAGTTCTGAACCTCCTGTACTTCCATTCGTTGACTGGGAGCGTTTGGTTGCAGACGAGGTACTGCTGGGGGGTCATGTGGACGACAGGCGAGGCGTCGGGGAGTGTGGCCCCACGAGTCCCACGGGTAGCAATATCAAGATGAACCGTGAAAAGCTCCGCATTCTTCTCGTCCTGTATGAGCGTCCAGGCCTGGGTGAGAACGGTGTGTCATTCATCGGTGAGGACCGTCGACTGGCCAGCCGCCTGTTCAGTCTTGGTGCCGTTCCGGAAAAAGACAGTGCCTCGTGTGCCGGGGGAGGCAGCGGCCCTGTCACTGTCGACTGGTGCGAGGTTCACGTACGAGTTGTGAACGGGTGCGTCGAAGTCTTTGGACGGATCGGTCATTTTGACGACGAGCTTGAAGGCTTTGGCGATCGACTTGGGAGGGTAAGCGGCGACCTCGTGGGAGGGAAGGCCATTGACGGAGGCAAGGCTCATGAAGCCGAGGATGAGAAGTGAGCTGAACATGGCGAGGTCCCTCTCCTCCGCGATTGTATGGGATGCCGGGTGTAATTACTAACGTTAGTATGCAGGATGTGAGAGATGGGAGGCTCTGTCAGTAGTACCAAAGATGATGGTCAGAGGGGAGGTTCTTCATCGAGAGGGAGCGTCGTTCCTCATGCTTTTTAAAGTGGCCGTAGTTGGGTTCAGTATGAGGAAGGAGGTTATTTTCTTGCAGTCACGATGGATTGTCAATATCTACCTTACCTAGGTAGTGCCTTTCTCGGGACACGATGCTGAAGCCCAGCGCAGTCACTCTAAGGGAAAGTACAGCCAGTGGTTGAGATCATGTGCGAATCGGGCTCTAGTCAGCAGCAGGTGCGACAGAGGCGACGTCTCTTCAGGCGCGGATGTTCTTTCTGTACCTACTCTATCAGGTAAGTTCCAGGGGTCTGATCTCGGCATTGTTGCCCCTATAATACATAGGTACTCGTACACGTTCCGACAAATGTGGGGCCCGGCTCCCGCCGATCTGTGGAGAAGTCCGGACCCAGCCGGAGATTTACATGCACTCCCGTCTCCCAGACTGTCAGACTCCCAGAGTCCCACTATCCGCTGGTCCCACTGGTGTGGTCAGCATGACATTCAATATTAATACGAGTCGCCTTTCGTTGGATCAGTAGACCCAGTATCGAGCCCGACACTGAGGGGAAGTGGAGGAAATAAATGCAAGCAGAGGCAGCTACAATGCACCCTCGGTCAAAAGACCGAATGTCCGGTCACGGGGGTGGAACAAGGCCGGTCGAGAGAAGAGCCTTTTAGTCATGTCCAGACCGCGATAGATAACAGATGCGCGCATGGGGTTGTCGGACCTCAGATACCAGAGCGGGGGAAAGTCCAGATACCGGTACTGGGAGGTGGGAGCGATAGGTAGTTCTCGCTGCTACGGTGCTAAACTGCTAATTACCCCACCAAACAATATGCACGCCAAACAAATCCCCCTCCGACATCTCACACTTCTCCACCTCAACGAACCTCCGAACACCGAGATATGTCCCACCACCATGCCCTCCACGTCAACCCACCATCAACCAAGCCATCGACTTTTCTACCCCTAACGCCCGTGGCATCATCAAACTTTACACGACGCCCAATCGCGCGTCCGCACCAGCTCCCCCGCCCCGCACGCGGAGGGGTCCCTTATGTGCTCGGTGCCACTAAACAATCCCGATCGCTGCGCGGACGCGAGCTCCAAGGTGTGAGCGGTCCTGCTGTGCGACGGGGTGATGGTCGTACGATGGAAGAGGGGTTCGCTGATGATGATCCACGATCCCGAGCGGCATGCGAGGAAGAATGAGGCATGCATGGTTATGTCCGAGTCCAGGACAAGCCGTCCTTTGCCGTGCGTAGGTACTACCCCAGGTATGTGACCACCACTATACGTCGATGGTTCAGGGACAGAGCGGGCGCTGATGTTTTGGCCTCGAGCATAAATACCGGCCGTCCGCTGCCTCCCTCCCTCCCCTCGAGCTTGAAGCTTGGTATATTCCCACCATTGATCCTCTTCTCCCCTCCTCTTCAACCATTCCGAGCCCGACTGAACCGTCCCGAGCCCCGACACATCTCTCTCTCCCACGAGTCACGTATAATCCGCCAAAATGGTATGCTCAGCCTTTCCATTCCAACCAATTTAATTCGGACAGCTCGTCCAAGCCTCTCGATAGCTTCGCCGCAGGTTCAATCCCATTGCTAACATCACCGGCCACAGGTCAAAGTCCTTCTTGTTCTGTACGACGGCGGTCAGCACGCCAAAGATGTACGTCCCGTCATCCCGTGTCTCACCACCTCCTCCATCGTCCCGTGTTTCCCTCCTCCCCTCCTCCACCCACTCTTTCCTCTCTTCTCCCCCTCAGCCACGTCAATGCTAGGTCATACCATCGGCCAAACAAGACGACGACGCGCGAGGGCGGCCCAGGTCAATATTGGCCCCTCTCCGCTGCAGGGAGGGTGTCAATTGCCTTGTTGGGACATCTTGCACACCATCCGGAAACTCAGCGGGTCACCAACCTGCAGGCCAGCCCCGCCTCATGCCTGCCGTCCGCTCTTCCGAGAACCACAAGCCAAGCAAATAGCTCCTCTCCAAACAGGAATTGCGGGGGAGTGGCAGGGGTCCATGTCGTCCCACACATCGCTCTTACACCACCTACACTCCCATTACCACATCATCGATCGAAGTTTTACGCACACATGGGATAGTTACTGTGACTGACACGATAGCGGTATACAGGTTCCTGAGCTTCTCGGCACCACAGAGAATGAGCTGGGCATCCGCCAATGGCTCGAGGATCAGGGCCACACCCTCGTCACCACCTCCGACAAGGAGGGCGAGAACTCCAAGTTTGACCAGGAGCTCGTCGACGCCGAGATAATCATTACCACTCCGTAAGATAACCTTGCGCGGGAGACTATAGGTGATGCTTCATACTGCTGGTAGGCTAACTCAGTCAAAGCTTCCACCCCGGCTACCTGACCGCCGAGCGCCTCGCCAAGGCCAAGAAGCTCAAGCTCGCCATCACCGCGGGGATTGGCTCTGACCACGTCGACCTCAACGCCGCCAACACGACCAACGGCGGCATCACCGTCGCCGAGGTCACGGGCAGCAACGTCGTCTCCGTCGCCGAGCACGTCGTCATGACCATCCTGCTGCTCATCCGCAACTTCGTCCCCGCCCACGAGATGATTGAGCGTGGTGAGTGGGACGTCGCCGCCGCCGCGAAACAGGAGTACGACCTCGAGGGCAAGGTTGTCGGTACTGTCGCTGTTGGTCGCATTGGTGAGCGTGTGCTTCGCCGCCTCAAGCCGTTTGACTGCAAGGAGCTGCTGTACTATGACTACCAGCCACTGAGCGCCGAGGTGGAGAAGGAGATTGGTTGCCGTCGTGTCGACACCCTCGAGGAGCTGGTCTCACAGTGCGACATCGTCACCATAAACTGCCCCCTGCACGAGAAGACCCGTGGTCTTTTCAACAAGGACCTCATCTCGAAGATGAAGAAGGGTAAGACTCCTCTTCTCCCCCCATGCAACAATCCCGGCCCCGACCACTGACATCCCATCCCCCACAGGCTCCTACCTCGTCAACACGGCCCGCGGCGCCATAGTCGTCAAGGAGGACGTCGCCGAGGCCCTCAAGTCCGGCCACCTCGCCGGCTACGGCGGCGACGTCTGGTTCCCTCAGCCCGCGCCCAAGGAGCACCCCCTGCGCTACGCCAAGAACCCCTTCGGCGGAGGCAACGCCATGGTTCCCCACATGTCTGGCACTTCCATCGACGCTCAGAAGCGTTATGCAGAGGGCACCAAGTCTATTCTGACCAGCTACCTCAGCGGGAAGTTCGACTACAGGCCGGAGGATCTGATTGTCCATGCGGGTGACTACGCTACCAAGGCGTACGGTCAGAGGAAGTAAGAGTTAGACGGAAGAGGATAGAGAAGAGGGGAAGAGAAAGTAGATCAGGCAATATGAGACCGTCAAACTTTTGTTGGGGGGGCTGGGTTTAATTGGAGAGGTTTACAGATTGACGATGAAATGAGACATGTAATTCTTATCAACTCGGGGCATCGTTGCCTCCAGGTATAATAACAAAAGGAGGCTTTACACTTCTACTTACTGGACCGACGAATGCCTTCAGTAAACCCTGAACCCATTTCTCCTGAAACAGATATGGGGTGCTGCCGGTTGAGAGGCGCGGAAATGTCTCGGGGATTTTCTCACTGGAGATCTTACCAGCTCTCACCGATTTACCCCAAAATGGAAGTCGAGGTATGCCAATGATCCTAGGTACTTAGTAATACTATCATGCATAAAGTACTAGTAGGTACGGCACCAGGGAAACGTATCCGCGGAGCTCCCAAAAGATAAGTACGTATAAATGACCGCCTACGAATTACGTGGAATATTCCTCAGCACATGCGATACCAATGCTTTCTCGTATTAAATATGTATACACGCTCTTCTTAGGCCGTAAGTCCCTTTCCTTTTTACAGATTGCCCACCCTTCTTTCTTTCGCCATATATGATCTATGTCTTTTCGTCTTTGAATACCTGGGTAGGTCACCCCCAGAAACGCCACCAAGGCCTCCTCCCCCCATCACCCTCCCTCTTGACCGGCCGATCCCTCCCCCTCACCCTCCAGAAGTACACCGGTATCCCCACCAGGATAAACACCACGACCGTGATGGTCTGCAGGGGCTCCGCAAACACGGCCTTGCTCAGCAGGAACAGGCTGACGCAGCAGAAGATGATGGGCGTGGTGATCCACGTCTTGTACGGCCTCTCCAGGTTCGGCTCGCGCACGCGCAGCACGATGACGCCCAGGACGGTGAGGAAGTAGAAGGTGTACCCCGCCACGCCGTAAAAGGTCACCAGGGTGCCGAACTCGCCGACGACGACGTACGCGGCCGTCAGCGCGCTGTTGAGGATGAGCGCGTAGATGGGCGTGAAGAACAGGCCCGAGTCCTCGTCGCCGAGGCACGAGCGCAGCTTCTTGGTGAACCAGCCGCGCGTGCGCTGCGTGCTGAGGCTCTGGTCCTGCCGACGGCCGTGGCCCACGCCCAGCCGCCCGAACAGCTCAGGGATGTAGCCCTCCTTGCCGGCGACGTAGATGAGGCGGCTGGAGGTGAAGGTCGAGGAGTTGAGGGCGCCGAAGCAGCTGGCACTCACGATGAGCGCGAAGACGAGCGCGCCGACGGGGCCGAAGACCATGGAGCCGAATGCCACGGCCACGGTGTTGGTGCTGTTGATCTTGTCGAGCGGTAACACGAGGAAGTAGGCGATGTTCCCGAGGACGTACGAGACTATGACCATGGGCATGGCCGTGTTGATCACGCGCGGCAGGTCCCTCGTGGGGTTGCGGAACTCGCCCACCACATAGTTTGTCTGCAAATCATCAGTAAGAGGGAAAAAAAGGAAAAAAAGTCCATACCTCGCCGGGGGGCGAGGATACTCACATTGTCCCATCCATCATACGCCCACAGCCCACCATACAAGGCCACAGCCCAGGCAGACAGATCAGAAGACGTATTATCGAACCACCCACTCCTCCACTCCGTATTCGGTTCCCCCTTGAACGACAGGCCCGTGATCGCAACCACAATCCCGATAACCGTGACGCCCAGCAGTGCCACAAACTTCAGGAACATGAGCATATCGTTCACCCGAGTGCCCAGCTTGGTCGACACGCAGTTGACAAACGTCACCACCGCCAGCCCCACCAGCGCGACAGTCTTGTTGATCCACGGGTTGACGTGCTCCGCGTCCGCGCCGATGAAGGCCCGCACGAGGTACTCCCCCATAATGATGGATATGATGGCCGCGCTTCCGGGCTTCAGCACCAGCACTGCAACCCACGTGAACAGGAACCCGGCCAGCTCGCCGAATATCTTGGCCAGATAGACCTGCGCGCCGCCATTCAGGGGCATGGCACCGCCGAGCTCAGCGTACGACGCCGCGCCTGTCCACACCAGCACCCCCGCGACGGCCCAGACGACGAGCGCCGCCCCGGGAGACCCCACCTGGGAACCCACCTGGCTCGGCGACGAGAAGATGCCGGAGCCGATGATGAGGCCGACGACAAGCGACAGCCCGTTCAGGTACGTCAACGTCTTGCGCTTCTCCAGCGATCCCGCACCCAGCCCACCGCTCGGTCCGACCGCCGACGTCGGCGCCCCGATGGGCGCATACCCACCCGCGCCAGCCGTGGAGCTCAAGGGGAACATATTCGCCGCGTAGTCAAAGGCCGACGACACCGAGTACGACCGATCCATCCTGACCCTCGACGCCGTGTTCCCCTCGTCGAGCGGGTCCTCCTCGATGAGCGACAGGCGTCGCGAGGAGCCTATGCTGGGACGGGAGGACACCTCGGAGGGTGCGTCGTCGTTTAGCTGGCTGGAGCTGGCGAGGGAGGCGAGCTCGAGCGAGTCTCGCCCTTGGAGGGATAGCCCGCCTGTTGGGGGCATGGTGGCTTGGTCGGCGGAAGGCGCTCGGCTTCGAAGGGTCAGGGGCGGGAGTGGGGGGTTTTGATGCTTCGCCTGTGTTTTCTCCGTGTTTATTCCTCCCTTTGTGTGTATCAACACCGACGGCCCATAGCGATGGCTTCGGTAGGTGAATGGGTCCTTTCGCGGTCGAAGATGTCGATGAGGGTAGGGTTCGGGCGGAGCTCGTGTGACGTCGTGGTTGCTCGACGGGATCTGCAAACGATGGGAAATGCGCCGGATGGGCAGAAGTTGGATCAAGGACGGCGTGAAGGTATTCCGCTTCTGAACGTCGAAGGAAAAGGGGATCCTGGGGGATCTAATAATACCAAGCCCAATGCAATACCCCTTTGTTACGGGCTGCCTGCCATTCGGGTCCAGTGGCCGATGGCCCCTACAGCCATCCGCCAAGCGATTAGGTAATAATTCAACATTCCCCGACTCGGCCTCATCGCCGCCAACCCTCCGCCACTACTATTAGTACCTACCCCCGGGAACAAACCTCATCATTAGCAGACTCGCGAAAGCCACACTCGCCCGGACGAATTCTTCTCGAGCACCCACCCGCCGATGCCATCCGACGAGTACACAATCGTAGGCGGCGGCGCCCTCAAACTCAAGGGCGCCAAGGTAGACAAGAAGAAGAAGACCAAGAAGAAGAAGGGCAAATCCGATCTAGAGAAGAACCTATCCACCGGCGAAGAGACTGCCGTCGTCAAGAAGGAGGACAGCCCGGCTACAGAGGAGGACAGGGCGTCCGGGAGAGGAGATGTGGCGAACCTCGGTGAAGAGGAGCTGGAGGAGGAGGTGCGCAAGACGGAGGCGGAGCTGCGGTACGAGGAGTACAAGAAGAAGCGGGTGCGTTTTCTCCCATCCGTTCTCCCCTCAGAATGTTTTTTTTTTCCGGCGTTGCGGGAAAAGATTTTGACTAACAGGTTTGGTTCCCCGTTACAGTTACTGAAGATGGCCGAATCCGCGGCGTCGAGACCCGAGCTCCTCAAGACTCACAAGGAACGAGTCGAGGAACTAAACACGTACCTCTCGAAACTTAGCGAGCACCACGACATGCCCAAGATCGGACCGGGCTAAGCAAACGCAAGCATACACGCCCGCCCCGCTGCTCGCCGGGCATCTGTACCATGAGATTGGGGGGCGGGGAGGGGGGAGAGGGAGGAGGGGTCTGCGATCTGTATAATGAAGATAAGAGAGGTAGGCGTTGGCGGGCGTTTTTGGAATACCCTACGATTTGCATGTTTTGCACAATGAATATTATAGTTGATTTTTACCAAACTGGGCGATGTGCTTCTGTCATGCGATCTTTGAGCTTCGTGGAAGAGCGGCTTCGAATTAGCTCTGACGAGGTCTGCTTGCACATGGCTTAAGGCCTTTTCGACACTCGTCAATTCCATTGTCTGCACTAAAAACGGCATCCAACATGGTAGCAGTGGTGGCCGGCCATATAGGAGTGGTGCTTGACCTTACTGGAGAACAAGGTCAAATACAAGGTACCTATTCTAAGCATGAACGGAAAATGTCTGGACCATTAAAGTCCCATTACTATGATTTCATTTATACGCTGTCCAATGTCTCTGATTTTATCCCTGTATCAGCCGTCAGGTATGTCCTGTTCCAAAATAAACCCCGGGCCCCCCATTAAGTTCCCTTCTATAATACCTTCCTATCCAAGACAAAGAGGGAACCGTAAAAATTCGTCAAAGCATTATGCGGCCGTTGCAAAAAGTGTATGCCACTCGAGTTCCAGGGAATGACTGGCGACTAAGCAGCCAGGAAATACGTCACGGTCAGGGCGACGGCGACGGCGAGGACACTGTTCCTCGACAGGGACGACGCAGCATCATCCTGTAGTTCGGGGTTGCTGGCATCTTCAGTGGGCTGGGCGGCGGCGTCGACCCAGGAGGTGGTGGTGATGACGGTGTGGCCACCGCCGGGGAGCTCCGAGGTCGTAGTCTTAACGACGGCCTTGGACGACTCAGACGCCTCCGAGATGGAGGTCACGGTGGTAGTTCCGCCTGAAGGGTCCCACGTCTCTGCAAATAGGTAATGGTGTTAGCAACGTGAAGAAGAAAAAAAAAACAAAGGCAAATAAGTCGTGATCAGAGGGCAAATTGAAACATAGTGCGGCAATGAGGACATGGACGTCTCCACAGCGGAAGCAGGCAATTGAGGCAATACTAAGATGTTATATCCGCATGAAACGACGTGGCGTTGACGGAACATACCAGTACTGCTTAATGCCGTTGTCTCCGCAGTGGGTTCAGATGTGGCAGTAACAGAGATACTGGACTCGCTAGAGGAAGCAGAGGCAGCTTCTCGTAGAGACGTACTGGAGGTAGAAGAAGTGGAGGTAGACTCCGGGATAGTAGGCTCCGGGATAGTAGACTCCGGGATAGAAGACTCCGGGATAGAAGACTCCGGGATAGAAGACTCTGGAGCAGTAGAGGAAGGAAAAGATGAGGAAGTCTCCTCAGTTGTAGACGTACTGGAGGCCGAGGACGTCTCTTCGACGGTCGAGGTGGCTGATGAAGTCTCCTCAGAGGTCTCACTGACGGTGGTAGCTGGTGGACGGGAAGAAGAGGAGCTAGACGTGGTAGGCTCCTCCGAGGTTGACTCGGCGGTGGTGGTTTCTGGCACTTTGGAAGTGGTGGTGGTGGTGGTGGTCGGCTCGTCTGTTCAAGTTAGAGTCCTGTCCCGATATGTAGGTAGTGATAGGAGAATCTTGGACGGACGAACCAGTAGTCGTGTTGGACACGGGGGGGGTAGTTGAGTCGGCCTGACGTCGTTCCAGCTGCTTCTTTGGCACGCTGGGTTCCTTCATGAAAGGCTGATGATGGACCATATCGGCCATTGAGTCGGCAGTCTCCAGGGAAATTCCTTTGCGTGAGTGGAGGGAGCATGTTGGGTAGTAGACAGTGGCAGCCGCGAGCAAGCTGAAGAAGCAGGCAATCACCAGCAGAACTGCCGCAAACCACCTTCTGCCAGCCCGTCGTACCGGCTGAGGCTCGGTGCTGCGTGTGAACTGAGCATCTCCAGAGAGCACGGCCTTTTCATCTGCTGGACTCCGGGCGAGCCCTGCCTCGAGCTGGCTGTGGTGATGGGAGTCCATACCTACCAACAACAATTGATGGTGCAAATATGGGGGCAGAACGACTCCTGGCTGGCAGTGGCAAGTCGATGTCGGATATTTGAAGCCGTGGCGTGGCAGGTGGCGGGGGGGGGGGGGGGGGGGNGGGGGGGGAGGGGGGAAGGAGCAGCTGCAGCTTGGCGAGAGAAAAGTAGGAGGAAGGTGAAGGTGAGGCCCGTGGACTAACACCCGCTCCTGCACTTTCTCAATTATACAAACTTAATAGAATAAGTAAAGTACCCGAGGCAGTGGTTTGATCGAGGCAAAGAAAAGTAAAAAAAAAAAGAAAGAAAGAAAAGATGAAAGAGGACAAAGATCAGTAGCGATGACGCAGACGGTGGCACTGCGCGGCGAATATCGGGGGAGGAGTGGGAGTGAGTGGATGCCAAAAGCGACAAGCACCCGTCAGCCAAGACGACGACGATGGTGATGGGTGCCGATGGTGGATACGAGGTCGCCGGTCACCCCGTATACACAAAGTTTATTCTGGCGCCGGGAGGAGTCCGGGACCCGAGAAATGGGTTGCTTGTGGTAGGTACGAGTATTAGCAGGCCGCTCGACGGGGGATCCCAGATATGAATTTGAACTGCTTGGCTTAGATCACCATGGTGGAGGGGGGCTGGGGCAGCGTTGATAACGTGGCGGTTGGGGCCATGCATATAATAAGAAAATAGCGAGAAAATAGCGGGTAGTGTACGAGTAGGAAGAAGCCTCGAGTCCTTGTGCCTGCGAATATTATGTAGTGAATACCTCATCGATGCAGGCGTGCTGCTGGGATGCTTCCCTGGGGGGGTGTGGCCTGCGGTGAGTGAGGCTCTGGCTCAGGTTGTCCGGGCTGAAGATTCCGGGTCGGGACCCCTACCTAGGTACGGTACACCGTACACGTACCAAAGTCAGGTAGGACCCCCCTGGCGGTGGGACAAGTGGACGTCGACGAGACCGCCGTCAAGGCCAACAGGGGGTTCGCTCGTTTCACCGGGTCTCAGCTTACAGCAGGTCCAGTCTGGACTCGTGAGCCGCCGCCCTTTGATTTTCTGCCGCTGGCACGAAATTCTTTTACTATCGAATCGCTTGATGCCAGTGCTTTTCAGTTTTCACTACCTTGGAACTAGGCCTTATAGTACCGAATTTCGTACCTATCCCATCATCGACCCACCGGTTGGCCGGGGTAGTACGAGTACTCTTACGGGTACTCCATGTAGGTAGGGTACTTCCATGTAGGTAGGGTACTGTAGGTCCCTAAGACGGTACAGCAGAGCTGCTAAACAGCTTGCTGCTCCTCCTTCTTTGCACACCCAACCTGACACTCACTCCCCGGGCCTGACATCAACACGCTTCTGCCTCTCCTCTAGGAGGAGGAAACACATCACCATTCAGCCATCGTCGCGACTTGTCTCGGATGGTTGGCCCTCGGCCGCTGTCGACACATGCACCATCGACGCACTGATGCAGCGTGAGCTCCCCTCTCTTCCCCATCTGACTGCGGCCCAAAAGCCTGCCATCGAAATACTCGTAGCTCGCTCCGTACGGCAGCAATACCACCCGTCGTCCGTCCAGCCGCAGTCCAGAATCCAGATCCCGCCTGGTCCGTCCGTCCGTCTGTCCCCTCAAACGGCGTGGGTCGATTTCGCGTTTCCCAGCCTCCGGCTCACATCACCTTAATGCACGCCTGCATACATCGCCCCACCGCGTCACCGATGGCGACGGCCCTTTCGGAGTCCACGTATTCGGTAGTCTCACCTTGAAGCACACAATTTTTGCCAGACACGGAATAAAGTATTAGTAGTACCTACCTACCTTGATGATATTCCCCATGCCCGAGCCAGCATCTCCCTTGGTACAGACTTAGTCTCTACGAGTACTGCCGTTGGACCTGAACCTCTGTCACCGCATCCACAGACCAGAGAGTGTGACCTGGGCCCTACGAGTGCATCCATCCGTACCTCCTCACCGACAAGGGACAATCGGACAATTGAACAACGCAGTTTCAGCTGTCATGTGGGATTGCATAGTACGCTTACTATTCAGCTCGAGCTGTTAGTTTGTGGCTTTTTTTTTTTTTTTTGGCTCAATCGATCTAGAAACGACGCCATCTGTGTGGGCTCCGATTCCACCATCTTCCTCATCGCTCCCCCACTCAGGGGCATTCGCAAACTTAGACTTTGAGACGGCGCTGTCGGAAAACTCGAGGCACAGCTGGAGCTTCCGGGCCAACCACCTTTTTTTTCCCTGGGACCGGTGACGTCTCAGAGGGTCCAACCCGTCTTTCTGGTTCACTACTAACTAACGAACGGCGCCCCGGGACGATCGAGCAAAGGTCCTCCCGACACTTACCTGAGTCCCCCGCTGAGCAAAATCTCCTGGCCGGTCATATATCCGGTCTTGGCGAGCCTGTATACGAGTATCCGGTTGTGAGCTTAGTTCTCTTTGAACATCTTGACCGGATCGACATACATGGTCACGACCCCGGCAACTTCTTCCTTGGAACCCAGTCGATGTACCGGGACGCTGGCCGCAATAGCGAGTCCCGGGTCTGTTGCCCGTAGTTGGTCCATGTCGCACCCTTCCTCCCAGCTCCTGTTCACGTTCGTGGTAAGTCTTGCTAAATCGGGGAAGAGAAACCATTGCCATCTAGCACTCACGTGGCTTTGGGCGAGGGAATCATTCCTGTAGGCACAATCATCGCCGGTTGGACCTGTTGCGTGTCAAACAGGGCGCAGTTCTCTCAATACGAAGCCACCATCACTTACCACATTTACCGTGATCCCTTCGGGGGCCAGGACGGTTGCCAAATTTAGGCCCATGGATCTGTTCCACGTCAATGCCACACTTTCCTTCTCAGACTCGTCACCCGCAGACAGACCATGGCAGACTCACGAGAGAGCACCCTTCGACGCAGCATAGTGACATCCATTGAGCCCTCCACCACGACTGGCGATGCTCCCAACCAGAATAACCCGTCCCCAGCCCTGCGCCCGCATTCCCGGGATGCAGGCCTTGGTGACGACAAACTGGCTGCGGCTGTTGACCTCCATCGTCTCGTCCCAGTCATCCTCCTCGATGTCGCTGATGTCCCGGATACGACGCCCCACGCCCGCGTTTGCCACCAGGAGCGAGATGGCCTTGTGCCTGGGTGCAATGACACTGTGGCTCAGGACGTTGGGGACGAGGGACCGCGTCGCCTCGCGAGAGGATAGGTCCGCCCATATAGTGATGAAGAGCTGGTTGGGATGCTGGGCAGCGAGATCGGCTGCCAGAGCCTCGGCTTTGTCCTGGTCGCAGTATCAGCGAGACCATATCCATCAGGGCCCTATAGTCTGCTGCTGCTGCTGGCGCTGGGTGTCGAACCTTGCTGGACGAGTAGTGGAGGACAACATCGCAGCCCTCGGCAGCCAAGGCGCGAGCAGACGCCTCGCCGATTCCGCCACTAGTCGAACCGTGAGCTTGCTGTGGATTCATAACTGTTCAACAGATTTAGAGTGGGGGCTTTATCCACCTTGCGCCGGTCACCAGGGCCAGACGCCCTTCGACCTTGTTGTCGACTGGCTGAAGGTGTATTGTGGGCATCTTGACGCGAACGTATGTTGACCTCGAGGTGACTATCTCAAGAGCCGAGAACAAAAGGATCCCTTATCGACGTGGTGGTGGTCAATTCCAAGGGCAAGGTGACCTGCAATTAGATGACCCGAGAATGAGGGTGGGGTTTACACAGTTCAGACTCGGAGAGCTTGTAATTGAGCTTCCCCGCTCATCGGCTTTAGGTAGGCCCTGTGAGTGGGAGCTCCATTCATTTCCTTGATGGGGAAGGGTATCTATCCGCACGTCGGTCTCAGCTCCGACCGCCGATTTCTCCTCACAGTTAAGGTAGGTAGCCGCCGCTGGACGGCCGGAAACGTCTTCCCAACGCAAACATTGGATTAAATGAGTCCTCGCTTACAGCTTGGACAGATAAAAGTAGTACGTCCCCGTCTCCTTGGGAAGCATCTTGTTGTCCATCGCGCCAACCACCGTCTTGTCATCTACACGCCGGAACGAATCGATGATGGGCAAGTTGTCGTACACCATGGCAGCCGACACCTTGCCGCGAAACTTGACCTCTCTCAACTATACCACCCACTGTCAAAATCACGCATACAAATGGAGGATCTAACTGCATCATTGAGCGAACTCACCCTCGCATTGCCAAACTTCTGCAACCACTTCCTGCTGCCGTCCTCCTGGTACACCATGATAGGATCAACATCGTCGACCGAGCGAAAGTCCTTGCCCGCCCACTTGAAGTCCTTGAGCTGCTTGTGCGTGGGGTGGCCCGTGTCGAAGCTGGAGCCCTGCCATTTCCCGATCAGATTCTCGGGGACTGCCGGGCTGAGCTGGTCGTAGACTTCTGCGATGCTGGATTCGGCGATGGGGCCGTCTACTTTGGCCAGCTCGAAGAATTTGTCCTCCGGGCTGCACCGTTTTCCCGTGTTAGCTGAATGTCAGTTGTGAGAGGCTTGCTGGAGGAAGGGGTTGTTTCGGTGGGCGGTTGAGTTACGTCTTGTTGGTCATTGTGTCTCTCGTCTTGTCCTGGTGCTCTGCGATCTGACGCTTTCGTGTCCTCCTCGGTGCTTCTGGTTTGTGACTAAGGTTCTTGTTACTCTCAGCTCCCTAGTAAAATAATATGGATGGGTTCCCTGGGTTTCACTCAATCGAACTCGTAAATCCGGCGCCGAACCTTATATGGCTTTATTGATATCGGAGTGAGGGGCGTGCCTCGGTAGTATTGGAGCGTCTCTGGAGTTCACGGGGATTTCTCCGCAGGATCCCCGCAGAACCAAGCTCGATGACTGGGGGACAAATCGACGATAGATCCTTATACCCCGAATTGAAACAGGAAACCTCCACGTTATCAGATCCCCATAACTCGAAATCTAGAGTGGCTTGACATACAATACATGGTACCTAGTATTACTCAAGAGCTGTGCAATGCGCCGCCGAGCTGAGCGTAGCATGCCAACAGACACATGTTCCGTTCTCTAATTTCCAATGATGATGGTTCGGGCAAAGACAAGACTGTATCAGTCCGTTACCCGGTCGCTTACTCGTATGTGGCGGCATGGAAAGACATGGTCGAAGGTTTGAATTGTTTCCGGGGTCAGGTGGTTGGTTACTAACGTAGTACTTCACCTGGACCCTGCCGTCAGCCCGTAGCTACTAGTAGTGATCGCCGTGCGTTCGTTCCAAGCCGTCCTTCCAAGGATGAGGCTCGCAACCAAGCATTCGAAAAAGAGCTGGGCAGTCAGTCAGTGGCCACCACCATGGCTCTCGATGACGACCAATGGCTTGGCTACTTGGCTGGTGCGCGGAGCTGACGTGGAACGTCTCCGCAAGCGCAGGGCGGGTCGGGCTGCCGGCCATCAAAGGTGCTAGCGTCGATTGAGGAAACCTTCAGGAACACGTACCAGTCGAATTTTCGTGGTGCACGTAAAGGGAACACAGAGTCGAGAAAGGGTCGTACGAGTGGTGGTCATGCCGACAGGGAAGCCAGGAAAATACGACTTATACACACATAATTTGTGCAGGTGAGAAATGCAGGCGCCGTCTCGGTGAGGTGGGCAAGTACTACCTAACGTACCTACCTAGCTAGCTCCACGGCGTTCCTGATAACAGATATGCGCCACTTGTTGGTCGCGCCTGCCAGATTTCCATGTGAATTCTTGTTTCCTACAGGTACCGGCTGCTACCTACAAGACAGGCACCTTACCTACCAGGAGGTACCTGACTGAAGACAATCTCATCTTTCTCCCTCCTCCCCCAACCTCTCGAACGAAGATATTTTGTGCCATATATTCTTACCGACCCATGCGGACTTCTCAATCGCCCATCCAACGGCACCTGCAGTCTTCATGCTACGTCACCAGTTGCTGAGGCGTCGCCCATGCCCATCCCACCTCCCATGATCTCCCATTCCAAACATCCTTCGCCTTCGTCGTCATGAGCCAGCACCTCAGCCCCAAGTCGCTGACTGCTCCCGAACCCGAACAAGACACTCTGCGCGCCCTGAGCCGATCCCCCCATCCCTACCACCACCGGCGCCGAGAGCTGCCCTACGCCTCCGACCGCTTCGACGCCCGCAATGGCCCTGCCACCCTCCGTTCTCGAGCCCGGACTGACGATGCTACCAACTTGGCGCCTACAGCACTAAGCCCGTACCTCAAAGAGTCTTCGCCGGGCAGCGAGAGCGGAACGGAAGCCGACGATGAGCACTTTTTAAAGGGTCTGCCGGCGCCTAAGTGGAAACCCCGCAAGGGACTACGAGGTCGCAATGAACCACTCTCAGGCTCGTCAACCCCGCCGGCGTCCCCGGCCTTCTGGGAGGAGGAACGCACCAGCTGCGACGCAAAGGAGCGTGAACCTTTCAAGCCCAGCAAGTCGGAGAGGCGACAAGCTATAGATGTCCTGCGGCGGCACAAGAACCTCTGCCAGCGTGCAACCGAAGCGGCCATTCTAGTAGCTCTAGGGCTCATGGTCCGGGCCAACCCCCAGGTCGCACCACTTCTTGATACATGGGAAAGGGGTAACAACCTACCTCAGCTCTCGATCACTGAACATGTTCTAACGCGTCACAGATTACCACCTGCTGGGCCTCCTCTACGTCGTACTGCTGGCACTCTATCCACTGCGAGTAATCGCATGGGCATATCGAAAGAGACAGCCCTCGCGGACTATCCCCATCAAGATCCCTTCCAACTTCGATCCAGCGCCATTATTATACCCACCAGCTATCACCGCCTACTCCTCACTCCTCGTCGCCACAAGCAACCCCGCGGTGATCCTACCCAACATTATCCTCAGCATCTGTTCCTGGCCCCAGCAGCTCATCCCCAAATTTGAGCTGAACGCGTCTTACGACTCGATCCACTGGGTATTTTCGTGCCTTCCATTGGTGTGGAGCTCTTCGTGGCGAACTTTGGCAAGGCACGCCCCTACTCACGCTTTCGTGACCAATGAAGATATGACTCTCCTCTACCCCCTACACCAGACCCTCTGCGCCGTGCTTCACCACCTCACGACGACGAGCCTGCTGACAGCAGAGCTTCAGCTATTCTCCATCTCACTCATCAACGTTTTGATTCTGGCCTCGTCTCCGCAGGTCCAGGTCCTCAAAGCCTTGCTTTGGGTGGGCGGTTTAGGCATCCTCGTCCTCTGTGGCTCTGCCATTAAATCCGGCATTGTGTTGGCTCGTGTGCCAAAGTGGAGATTTCGCAAGATTCCTAGCCATCGAATACGGCCACTCTGGAAGGAACTGTCAAAGATCTTCTCTTGGAAGAGGATCAAGAGCGAGTTCTTTGGCGCTGCACAAGACGACCCATTATACGAATTGTCCTCGTCAGAAGAGGAGTTAGACATCATGAAATTGCAAGGGCCAAAGAGGGTTCAGACGCTGGGCCCGAACTTCAATTCGTCAGTCGATAAGAGCAACGGCAACAACCCACCATCCAATCCCGCAGCGGACATTGGGCCGAGTAGAATCGCTCGGAGCCACACTTTGTCATACGTGGACGGTCACCCCAAACTGAGCAGCCACTCGTACACACCGTCTGGAAGAAGGAAACGCGCCGTGTCCACGTCACTCCGGCCCTTCCTCAAGCTCACGTACACCCAAGCCGTTATACGAAAGTGGTTGTATGCTCTGTACGTCTATATAACCCTGGCGGCTGTGATTCTCGCGGGCATCCGCACCCACATGCAGTTCGTTGCCTTCCAGGGCAAAGATCCGATCGGCTGGGCACTCGGATATCTCTTCGGTGACTTGCCTTGGTTCAGGTTCCAGGTCGTCAACGCCAACTTGGAGAGGTGGATATGCCTTCCGGCAAGACCGGATGATGACGAAGGGAAGCAGTGCCACCTAGGCTGGGTCCAGCATGTTCGCCACAACGACTTTGGCGAGGCATACACTCGTCTCATCATAGCGGGCTACTGGCTCATGGTTGTTATCTTGGGTCTGCTAACCGTATTCCGGCTCCAAGAGATCTATGAGGTCGATACACGCCGCAAGGTGTTCCACTTCATGATGGTAGGGATGCTCCTCCCAGCAACCTACATTGACCCAGCTTTTGCCGCACTAGCTCTCTCCATCGTTCTAGGAGTCTTCCTGATCTTGGATCTAATCCGCGCGAGCCAACTGCCGCCGTTTTCCAAGCCAATCGCTACTTTCCTAGCCCCTTACGTGGATGGGAGGGATTTTCGAGGCCCCGTCGTCATCTCCCACATATTCCTGCTCATTGGCTGCGCAATCCCCCTGTGGCTCGCCCTCGCGGCCCTCCCGCGCACGGGAACCGGCTACAGCGCCGGCTGGGAGCTCCCCACCCGCGACGTCAGCATGGTCTCGGGGGTCATCTGCGTCGGGCTCGGCGATGCGGCCGCGTCACTCATCGGCCGGCGGTACGGCCACCGCAAATGGCTCTGGGGCGGGGGCAAGAGTCTGGAAGGCAGCCTAGCGTTCGCGGTGGCCGTCTTTGCCGGCCTGGCCGCGGCGAGTGTCTGGCTGCGGGTGGGCGGATGGCCGCTGGCCGGGGAACAGGCCGGTGTGCTCAGGAGTGCCCGTAATGCGGCTGTGTGTTCCTCCATGGCCAGTCTCACGGAGGCCGTGCTCACGGGCGGGAACGACAATGTCATTGTCCCGGTGGTGCTATGGACGTGTGTTAAGAGCTTGGCTATATAATAATGGGCATAAACGGCGTTTTGGTATAGTCTTTGTTTTTCAGCAGCGGATACCAGCATTCGCAGCTGTAACGTTTTCAATAATGAAGCAAGTATACTTGACGTCTTCGCATGATCCTGATGCAGCAATCAATACGCCGCCGCTTCTTGTCCGCATCATCGCAGCGGATTTTTATATGCCCGTCGAGTCCCATGTTTAAATGCTGCAATACACCGCTTGTCTACATCATGCCATGAGGTCCTCCAGTATAGCTTCCAACTCGTCCTTTCTAAACGGGACACTCAGCAGCTCCGTCCCCAGCGCGTCCTTGCGACTCGTGATGATTTGATGGTCATGGAATCTGCAAACGTTAGCATCCTTCCACAGGCGTCACAGGCGAGAAGAAAAAGGGAAGAGATGTGAGGATAAAAAACGGGACAAAAGAAAAAAAGAAGGGAGGGGAAGAACAACATACTCCTTGAGCAACGTCCGGAAGGCCATTTCCGAGCTGCAGATAAACTCCTCCACCGCCTTATTATATACCATCCTATACTCGACACCCACATCCTCGCCACCATCACCACCAGCGCCGCCGCCGCCGCCGCCGCCGCCGCCTTCTTCCTCCATGGTGATGAGCACCTCACCAACCAGCAGCTGGAATAAGTTCCGGGCATTCTCGGGAAGACTGCGCAGGACAAATGCTACACCCTCACGGCCGTTGACTCGCCGGGCTGTCCGGCCGAGGAGCTCATGCACCTCGTCCACGACGTCGAGTTCCGCGGCTGTACGCGGCGCAAAGGTCGTGGCGTCGTGGAAGGCGAAGGAGAAGGCGGAGCGTAGGCCTATGTCCCAGAGGAGGGGGAAGTCGGGGGTGTCGGCGGAGCAGACGAGGTGTATGCGTGGGTGGGCTGCGAGCTGGGCGAGGGTGGACTGGGTGGAAGGTTTGCGAAGGGTTGTGGCGTCGATGGAGTTGACTATGAGGGTCAGGAGGGTGTCGTCTGCGGAGGCGGACAGGTGGCTGAGGATGGACTGGGCCATGATGGAGGGTGGTGCGGTGGAGATGCGGAGATCGATAGCTAGGCCGACGGTGGTGAGGATCTCACGCATTGTCGTGGTGGGAGCATAGCCATTGATGATTACAATCTTCTGCTTCTTCGTCCCTTCGCCATGGCCGTGAGCATGCAGGTATCGCGCAAATCTCTGCAGGAGTGACCTTTTGGACCCAAAGCCGTACAGGCATATACTGAAGCCCTGCGAGAGCTCAAACGTCCACTGCGGGAACGACTCGGCATGCAGCGACTCGAGGTACTCGATGTCGTCGTTGTGGCGGTCTCGCTGGTCCTGGATGATGCTGAAGTACTCCTCGTGGGTGAGGAGGCTGAGGGAGGCGAGGGTGTTGTTCGAGGTCTTCGGCCTGCCGGGCTTGTTCTGTGCAAAGTAGAGCTCGTGCGGTGGAAGGTCCCTGGGGGGTGTTGGTGACTTGACGCGCTTCTTTCGCGCTCTCTTTGGTTTCTTGGAGGGTGTGTCCGCCATAGCTTCTGTATTTCCGCCATCGTCCTCATCTTGGTTATCCGTCGTCGCATCGTCGTTCCCATCACCGGCCTCGTCCTCATCCTCCCCCTCGCTCGATTCGTAAATCTCCCGCGCCAGGCCCCCGTCGGCATCCTGCTCATCCTCACTGCCGTCATCCCCGACGACATGCTCAATCAGTGCCCTCGCGCTCTTGCGCCTCGCTGACCGGTCTGCGCCCGCTTGCCTACGCGGCGTCGCATCGTCGTCATCGTCCGAGGCCGCGGCACCCAAGGTTTTCGAGGGGGTTCTCGGGGCTGCCTGTCTCTGTTTCGCCTTGGGCGTGGGTGTGTTTCCGCTTGCTGGGTTCTTTGGTGGTCGCCCTCGTTTTCGAGGTGTTGTTGTTTTTGGTGTTTCTACTACTGGCGGCTGGTTTAGCTCGTCATCGTCTTGGGTGGCTCCATTCTCGGTGGCCGTGCCATTGGTCCCGTTGGTCATGTGTCCGGCATCGTCGCCCTCCGAAGCTCCTGTGCTAGCCCTGCTCGCCTGGCCCGCAGTCGAGCTCCTCCGTCGCTTGGAAGGTGTCGTATCGATCTCGGCAACTGTTTGAGAATCGACCTCGTGATGTGAACGCTTGCGGCCGGATAGTGATGTTTGGCCCGGACTAGGTTGCGATTCGCCGAGGGCCTTCTTCGGTGACATGGCGGATCCGTCTTGTCCGACTGTCAAATGCCCAATCTTGGGCGCAAGAGGTGGGAGTCCGGTTAAGCTTGGACGATGATTGTCGTAGCCTTAGCCTTAGCCGTAGCACCCGTAGCACCGTGGCGGGATGGAAGTGGAAACGCGTCTCGACGCGCGGTGGTAAATTGAGTGTGGCACTGCGATCGTGTGGCGCTGCGAGTGTGGCGCTAGCTGCCTGCCTTCTTCCTGCTGCTGCTTGCCATTTTCGGAGGAATTCCTTCCTCCTCGTCCATCTCATGTTCAGTCCGCTCATCAAGACACCGACCTCCATTCGCCTCACCCTCACATCATCACAACCGCCGCCCCGATCCCTAATGCAACCATGTTCAACTTCAATCTGTCGGCCTCGTTCAATGTGCTGAGGCTTCTCTTCAAGCCCAGCATCTGTCTCCCTCACCACATCGTGCCCACATTTGGTGACCTGCCCATACCCCTGGACAAGGTCCTACAGAAGGACGGCCGGACTGTCCAGATTAAGGCTGTGGTCCTCGACAAGGACGACTGCTTCGCATATCCCGACGAAACCAAGGTCTACGAGCCCTACAAGGTGTGAATTCTACCGCTTCCGCCTATCTTCTGTCATGCGTGCCTTGCCCAGCAGCCTCACTCACACGTTAGCACAGGAGCACTTTCAGGCCCTGAAAAAGGCGTATCCTGGCCGGCGACTGCTCATCGTCTCCAATACCGCCGGCGCCACCAGCTGGGACCCCAAGTTGCTACATGCCGCCGACGTGGAGCACGAGACGGGAGTCGCCGTCCTGGCGCACTCGGTCAAGAAACCCGGGTGTGGGGACGAAATCATGGAGTATTTCAAGAAGCACCCCGAGACTGGTGTCACCCATCCCTCGCAGATCGCTGTCGTCGGCGACCGTCTGATGACCGACATGATGCTAGCCAACATGATGGGCGGATGGGGTTTCTGGGTCAAGGAGGGGGTTATCCCCCTGGCGAAAAAGAGCATCGTATGTAGCCGCCTCCCTCTGGTGCTTTCTCGCCGGCTCGCGGTCTCTTTCTCATCGCTAACGCGCGCCTACAGTTCTCTCGGATGGATCACCGTCTCGCATCATTATTGCTAGCCCGCGGCTATCAGCCACCTGAGCCTCGCAGCCCTTTTGAAGAATAAGCGACTCAAAGCGGCCCTGCTTGCCCTTTAGGGGAGCGGTTAAGCGAGGGCGGTCACGGGGAGAGCATAGATTCAGACGATTTCACATATGCACGTGCACCCTATTCAGTGAGGGCAGTGACAAACTGCCAGTCAAAAGAGGTAACAATCGCTCTGTGGGATAAGAGACGTCGCACCTTGACCGCCCTTCAGCTCGGCTACGAGGACCATCTCACTTCCGTGCCGAAGCTGAATCAATGACGGCCATTCTGTGCTTCTTCGCACACTGCCTTCTTCCCCCTTTTTTATAAAAGCCTTGGATTCATCCTTGCTGTCAGACAAGGCAATGTGCATTCTCGCTTGCCATCCACCGCTTCCACGCGCACCTCTGTCCCACGTCCCACTACATCGCACGCACGCAAACACAGCGTTTCCCACCAACTGTTTCAAGAGACAACGTGATCATGGGCGGCAAGACGTGGCAGATGGAAGAAGAACACTTCTTCTGGCGCGTGGTTGTCCCACAGTCCCCCGAAGGCTTGGAACCCTCCGAGAGAAGACTCTCCTGGAAGCAATGCGCCGACCTGATGAGTCGGGAGCTGGGGCATCGCCGCCATCGGTCGTATAATAAGCAGCTTCTATGTGAGTGTATCGCGAGACTGTTGTCCTTTGTCGTCTCTGACTGACCTGGCCCAGATGAGCACTTCTACCAGAACTACAGGAGTCAGAGGCCATCGCCCCGAGCCCGGGCCTTTGTCCGGGAGTATCTGGCTCAGCGAGGTAAGTCTTCTATTTGTCCCCCTTTGTTTCGTCCAGGCCATGTTCTCCGCTGACTCCAACCATAGGACGAAGCCTGATCGAGCGACCCACAGCGCCTCGAGCGTCCGGGGACAAGTCCCCAGCAAAGCCTCCTGCCTTGGGCACCATACAGCCGGGTGGTATGACAACGCGGCGTCAACATTCAGCTGGCGTCGCTGACACGTCTCGCCCCGGTCAGCAAACCACTCCACGCGTCCTTCTTCCGGCTAGTGTGGCAGATAGACTCGGTTCCCAGGGTGGACGACCAGACATGCCACCTCCTGAGTCCAGCGAGGTTGAAGGGTATACACGCCATCTGCTTCAGCACCATCCAGTGGCCAGCAACGTCAACGATAGGCTTACAGGAGGGATAGGCCCACAGGGGGGCAGCATCTGGGGGCCAACCTCTGGGTCCAATCTTCCTCCGCTACGGCCCCCTGGGGCTGCCTCTGGGCCAGGAAGAACTCAAGGTCAGAGCCACGGAGCCATGTTCGACGCTTTGCTTCTCGCCACAGCGATGAGCTCCTCCGAGCATTCTCCGGTATCGTCTTGGGACAGTTACTCTGTCTCTGATGACTCTACGACGACGTCTATTGGTGATGGTGGAGATCACATTGCTGCGAAACAAACCCGGCGACCAAAACACCGCGGGTGTAGGCTGGAGGAATCCCCTCAGGCTGAGGCGCCACAAACGTTGCCAGTCGGAGAGCAATAGCACGCCTCGACCACGTACAATACAGGGTTTCGAGATCTGAGGATGGGCCGTGGGAGGATTTGACGGGCCCGATCTGTCGAGGGAATGCTTCAGCCAGGTGGCCGCGAGGGAGGGGGCAGCAGCAGGTGCCCTTCAGCGTGTGGCGACAACGGTCTCCGGTTCGATTTCGTGACTCAACACATGGCATCAGTCCAATCAGTTGCAAAAGTTTGAAAACATCTCCAAAAATGAAACAATGCCAAAAAAATTTATTGCAATAACCCCGCCAATAACTACTCAATTTAGGGGCGCTCGACCACGAGTCGGCGCCATCCCTCCCGGAGAGCAATGCCAAGCCGGACGCTACACCTCCAATGTGGGGCCGGTTTACGGCCGCCGGGAACTACCTGGTATACAGTACAAGGCGGTGAATCGCGGCAGAAATATTTCTCGTCGACTTCCTCCACATTTCCGGTCGCGCCCGATAAACCTCGCCCCTACCCCAACGCGCATAAACTCTTCCCCAACCACTATCCACGCGCCTTGCCCCCCAACGAACGACGTCGACGACGACGAAGACGACGACGACGACGACGACGACGACGACGACGAAGACGACGACGACGACGACGACGAAGACGACGACGACGACGACGACGACGACGACGACCGCGATAAACAGAGCAATATGAATTTCCCGTCGTCACTGATGGGCGGCGCTGGCGCTGGCGCTGGCGGTGCGCCGCAGCCTGGGTCACCGCAGGATCCTGCTGTCAAGGCTGTGAGTGCCCCTTTTTTTTTTCCTCCGCGCTGCATGCCGACGATGAGGAAGAATACGATTATGGGACAATGTGGCTAATGGAGAGAATGATTTATAGGTCCACGCTGCGATGGAGTCGTGTCTAGGCAAGTCCGTCATGTCGGGTGTCATGGGGTTCGGCATGGGCGGCATCTTTGGCATGTTCATGGCTTCGGTACGTTTTCCCCCTCCCATCGGCCACATAGCCACAACTCCCCTCCTCCTAACTCGAGGCACTCACAGATGAGCTACGATACCCCCTCCTTCGGAAGCACCACCGGCCAGACCCCCATAACCAGCCTGCCCCTGAAGCAGCAGCTGAAGGTCGGCTTCCGCGACATGGGCACGCGGTCCTACTCCATGGCGCGCAACTTCGGCAAGGTGGGCGCGCTGTTCGCGGGCATCGAATGCGGCATCGAGGGCCTCCGCGCCAAGAACGACCTCGCCAACGGCGTCGCCGCGGGGTGTCTCACGGGCGGCATCCTGGCCAAGAACGCGGGGCCGCACGCTGCTGCGGGTGGGTGTGTGGCCTTTGCGGCGTTTAGTGCTGCTATCGATGCTTATATGCGGATGCCCAGTGACGAGTAGGGGTGGGTTGATGCTTCCATAGAACCAAGTGGGAAGAGAAAGAGGTGGGAGCGCATTGTAATATTTGTTTTGTGTTTTTGACGGCGTTTGGGCACCATACATATAGATGGATTTGGGATTCTGGAGTTATGAGAGAGCGGCTCTCCACTTTCATGTCTGCTGGCGATGATGCCATATCTGTGGGATAGATACATCGACTGGCCCTGTGAGCAGGCCAGGGCAGTAGGAGGGCTTGTATGAGTTCTGTATACTACTATTCTTTGAAAATACTACGCTACACCGGGGTAAAAGAAGCCTACTGGGAGAATGCGGGCTATCTAAATAGACGATCCAAAGAGGCCCTGCTCATTTTTAGAGTCGTTGAATGTTTCCCCGTTTTCAGATACGCTGTCAATCGTATCCCAAGGCCGATTTCACATATAGCATCACAATTTCTGGGGAGGAGGTACTCTTGAAGGACGCAGTCAGAGTAGACGCCTTGGATAGTTTAAGGAGGGGATTATGTCAATTACTACTACTAATTAGTAGTAGAGTTGTGTACCCACCACCCACCCCCCTCCTTTAATTGCCCCTTCCCCTTTTCCATTCCCAATAGATAGATGCCTTTGGCGACCGAAGTCCCCTAGACATCGTTTCACATGACCCAACAAAAAGCACGTACATCATGAACAGGACCCCCAATAACTTCCCCCCCTTTAACCAATGAACGCCGTTCCAAGCGATGAAATCCCAAGCTCTCCGGGCGGAGATGCCTTCAATAGAGCCTCCAATAACTCCCCCCTTTTCCAATGAACGCAACGCCGTGTGAAGAAATATCAGTTGAGGTCTGTGGATGATGACGAGGTTAGCTAGACGCCTTTTGGAAAAGAAAAATCCAAGGACCAAAGAAGACATACATCATGAAGACAAGGTGCCTCCACTTTCAAAGAAAAGCCACTTCTTCTTGGACTTGGGCTTCTGCGACTTGCGCTTCTCAGCGGAGGGGGTGGTGGCCTTGGCAGCGAGTGCCCGTTCCTCACGTTCCTGGGCCCTCAGAGCCCGCTGCCTCTCCTCCTCCCGAAGCCTCCTCTCGATGTTGGCCCACCAGGCGTGGTCGTGGGCACCGGGAACACCCCAAATCTGGATCTCGGCGGGAGTCGCCATTGTTGTTGTGTGTGGTTTTGTTTTGTCTTGTTTCTGAAAAGCTTATTTGCCTGTTTGGCTGAAAGCTTTGAGTTTTGTTGGGCTGCCTGTCTCTGCTGAAGACTAGGTTGTTTTTGCGTGCCTTTTGGGGCTCAGAGCCTGATTTTGGTGCGTGTCTTTGCCCAAGGTTTTGTTGTTGTGTATCTGTCCTCAAGACGTTGGTTGTTGTGTGTGTGTTTGCTTCGCTGGAGCAAGCTCTCAGGAAATGTGAGGATGGAAAGATGTTGTTGGAGAAGAGGATGTAGGTTTGTTTGAAGTTGATGTGGTGATCAACAAGAAGAGAGAGAGTGGTGAGTTGTAAAGTAGGATGTCCTGTAAGACCTTGGTGCTGATGCGTATCAGTACTTGGTAGTAGGTAGTGGTAGGAGGTAATATGTCTGAGTATGCAGCCCGGTGAGTGTGCAGGTCTGAGGATGTAAGTGGGAAGTTGGGCAGTCCCTTGGACCGCGGACATGGGCTCCTTAAGTAGACAGAGAAACGGCACAATCACCAACATTATTACTTAAGGTAGGAGGGTGAGGAGATGTGATCAAAGTTTAGATTCTGAGGACAAGCGTGGTGTTGACTCTAGTTTGGACGGGGAGATGAGGTCGACTAGTGTCTGCCATGACGGGTGCGGCCCGTACCGCGGCCGTGTAAGTGGCATGTTATAGTTAGTCGCGTGACGACTCTTGGGCAGTAAGGTAGCCGCTAAGAGCAAGATCCTGTCTTCTAGGGCTTTCGAGGAAGACTGGCCTTCCGGGAAGTATCAGTTGGTCTGTGTGGTGCCATCGTGGGTGTATTTTTGAGTTCCTGGGGCTTTACAAGAACCAGGGAGCGTATAGCCAAGTTTGAACTATATTCAACAGACTCCGGGTATAAACCTCCAGGATAAACAGGAATATAGTTTCGAAAAGAAGGACTTTGAGTATGACTCATTCTGGGTGGCTTATAGTCCTTGATTAGCCGTAGTCAAGAAAGAAGGATTATGCAACCTGGGACGCCCCTATTCCTCACCGACCGGAGAAGAGCCAGATTGGTATATACGTGACACTACAGTGCCAGGGGCCACATAAGGGATACCACGGTATACAGCACACAAGGTGTGATTACATGTTGATCCGACAGGCGCCAGTTGCTTGTTGCCCACAGCTCGTCAAGATGGGTGACCAAAGGCCTAGGAAGCTGGACCTGAGTATCTTGATTACTTCGATTAACATGTCTAGAGATACATAATCTACTTTTGGGTATTCATGATCCGCTCACGGTCGTCTCCCAAATCACACATTTACCACTGCTCAGCCCTACTCCCATACACAAGTGAGACGAGATAACGCCTAGTCAAGGTACCCCACCTTCTTCAACTCCTCCTCAGTCCAATCCCACAGCCTCTTCCCCATGTCCTCACTGTTAGCGTAGTGATTACGCGGCTTACGCCGTCCCACGGGGACATAGTACGCCCCGTTCACGAGATCCTCCTTCTTCGCACCGGCGGCGGCCCAGAGCTGGTTCAGCGCGCCGGTCGAGGCCTGCGCACCCACCGCCTTGAGCGCCTTGGCACCCAGCGCACCCACGGGTGAACGGGCGCTCATAGGCGCGTACAGATCCGTGATGATGACGCCTGGGTGCAGCGACACGGCCGTGAGGGAAGGGTGGCGGCGGGCGAGCTCGGCGGCGAAGAGGATATTGGACGCCTTGGACGCGCCGTAGCGGACGTTGGGGTCAGCGTTGTACAGCTTGTCCTGGTCGAGGAAGGTCTCGAAGGAGGGGGCGAGGTTGTGTCCCACGGAGGACACGGCGACGACGCGCACATCAGCGCCTGGCTCTTCAGCGGTCTTGAGGAGCGTCGGCAGCAGGAGGTTCGTGAGGAGGAAGTGACCCGTGTGATTGGTGCCGAACTGAATCTCGTGGTTCGTGACGGCTACCCTGCCAGGCGGGGTGGCCATGATGCCCGCGTTTAGGATGAGGCGGTCCAGGCGGGAGGACTGGGCGTGGAACGACTTGGCGGCATCGCGGATGGAGTCTAGCGAAGTCAGGTCCAGGGGCAGCCAGGTGATGTCGACGTCGTCGGGGACGTGGGGCTTGATGGAGGCGATGGCGTCTTTGGCCTTTTGCTCGGAACGAGCGGCGAGGAAGATCTTGGATGGACGGTTCTTGGCGAGTTGGAAGACGGTCTCCTTGCCGAGGCCAGCATTGCCTGTTGGACTGTCAGTACCGCTGGTGTCTAATCAGGTTTGAGATGCATCTTTACCTCCGGTTACCAGCACGACCTTGCCGCTGAGATCGGCAATGTCCTTCTCCGGGTCGAAGCGGACGCTACCCAGGTAGTTGGCAGGGTTGATTGCGGCACAGGCGATGCCGATGTAGCTGCCCGGTGCCGACAAGATGTTACCAATGGAAGCCATCTTGGGGCTGTCTCAGTTTATCTTGTTCGTACGTACTCGCACTCGTCGTCGTTGGTGTCTCGGATTATCCGAGTATCCCTGTAGTGAAGTGGGGGGTTGGTCGTTCTTGAGGGTGGTGGTGTTGCACAGCTCCTAGTCTCTGAACAGCCGGGGCAAATGAAATCCGACGGGGAATGTAGAATGTATGGGTGCGTCTTGTGTCTGCTGCGGTGCATTTTTCAACTTGGATATCACCAACTTGGGAAGCATGCCTTTTTCTTGGCGTGCTTGCATTTGTGTTTGCCTCCCCACAGGAACCTCGGCATTGGCTCGATAATGCGTACGAACGTAAGAACGTCGTAGTATCTAGGAATCATCGACTGCCGGATGTCCGCTCGTCATGCAGTCACTTTGCAGTACATGTGGGGCTGAAGCGGTTCGTGGGGATGCCGTTTGAATGCACTATCCGTCCCAGAATAATCAGTCAAAAGAACAAAAAGAAGTCATATTTGTTTCGATGCTAGAGGTCAGGTAGTGATGATGTTGATGCCAAGTTCGAGTCCTTCGTGCCGCTAGAGATGACGTGTTATACCTAAGTACCTACAGGTACTAACTTAATGATTACCCTTGACTTACCTGGGTAAGGTATTTCATTCCCCAGACGTGTGCCTCGCGCCTTCCTCAGCCAGCAGTCAACACCGTATCGATCCGCTGGTTCTGTTTTCCTCCACGTACCTACTAGGTATCTACATGTAGATGTTCTCGGGGCTCTTCTGTTGACGGGATATCCATGCGACAGCAATGTGTAACAGCTGAACAGTACCGTACCGAATACACAGCTCCGTACAGAGCAAGTTACTGCGCTGAAAGAGGACGGACTTCATTCAAGGCGATGGATCGTGCATATGTACTTCAGGTACGGCTAAGGTGATCGTGCATAAAGTGATCGTGCATAAAGTGGTGCATCCATCCAAGGTTCGCCCGCCCTGGGGTTGGCCCGATAAGATAAACACCCCGTCACCTCTCTTGGGGTGGAGAGTCATGTGGTTCAGCAGGGGGTTGCTGTGGCTGGGGAGCTTGGAGGGAACCGGGCAACCACCCCGCCGTCTCATGACGTGTGACTGCGACGTGCCTGCACCCCTGCCCTGCCTGGTTACGCCTGCGTCTCATCAAGCTGACTCTCAGCTCCCATCTTCCGTCCCATCAACACAACCTCTCTTCTTTCCATCAACCTCCCACTTCCATCAATCCATCCATCAATCCGTCCATCCATTCATCCATTCATCCATCACCTCCCATTCCACAGCCTCGTAATCATCATGCGGTTGTCATCAACCGCCGTCGCCCTGGGCGCCGCGTCGTCCGCCCTCGGGTTCCAGGGCCAGAAGGTGCTGCAAGGCGATAGCTCCGACCAGCCCATCATCGACTTCGAGTCTCCCTCCGTCGAGTCGTGGGCCGGCGCCGTCGAGCACATCTTCGGAAAGCTCTCCGATGAGGCCAAGGGTGCCTGGGATGAGGTCTCCATGCTCATGCCCGATGCCGTCGAGGCCTTCAAGCAGCAGGCCATGGGCACCCCTCCCAAGCCCGCCACCCGCCGCCCCGACCACCAGTGGGACCACATCGTCAAGGGCGCCGACGTCAAGAAGATGGGCGTCAATGGCGTCGAGGGCTCCCAGCGCATGGTCGGCGGTAAGCTCGAGAACTACAACCTCCGCGCCAAGAAGGTCGATCCTTCCGGCCTCGGCGTCGACCACGTCAAGCAGTACAGCGGCTACCTCGATGACGAGGAAGAGGACAAGCATCTCTTTTACTGTAAGTCTTACCTACCCGTGCCACCGCATATCCGCCCAAGGTGCATATCTGATCTGCCCGTTTTCAAGGGTTCTTCGAGTCGCGTAACGACCCCGAGAATGACCCCGTCGTCCTGTGGCTCAACGGCGGCCCTGGCTGCTCTTCCCTGACCGGTCTCTTCCTCGAGCTGGGTCCTTCCTCCGTCAACAAGAAGCTGGAGCTTGTGGGCAACCCTCACTCGTGGAACAACAACGCCTCCGTCATCTTCCTTGACCAGCCCGTCAACGTCGGCTACTCGTACAGCAGCGGCAGTGTCAGCAACACCGTGGCCGCCGGCAAGGACATCTACGCCCTCCTCACACTCTTCTTCCACCAGTTCCCCGAGTACGCGAAGCAGGACTTCCACATCGCTGGTGAATCCTATGCCGGCCACTACATTCCCGTCTTCACCTCCGAGATCCTCTCGCACGAGGACCGCAACATCAACCTCAAGAGCATCTTGATCGGCAACGGCCTCACCGACCCCTACACCCAGTATGCCTACTACCGCCCCATGGCTTGCGGTGAGGGTGGCCAGGAGGCCGTCCTGAGCGAGAGCGAGTGCCAGAGCATGGACAACGCCCTCCCCCGCTGCCAGTCTCTCATCAAGCGCTGCTACGACTCTGGCAGCGCCTGGTCCTGCGTCCCCGCCACCATCTACTGCAACAACGCCATGATCGGTCCTTACCAGCGCACCGGCCGCAACGTCTACGACATCCGCGGTCCCTGCGAGGATTCCTCCAACCTCTGCTACCCCGCCATGGGCTGGATCTCGGAGTACCTCGGCCGGGCCGATGTCCGCGAGGCCGTCGGCGCCGAGGTCGACGGCTACGACAGCTGCAACTTTGACATCAACCGCAACTTCATGTTCGCCGGCGACTGGATGCAGCCCTACCACGAGCTGGTCCCCAAGATCCTCGAGGAGCTGCCCGTCCTCGTCTACGCCGGCGACGTCGACTACATCTGCAACTGGCTAGGCAACCAGGCCTGGACCGACGAGCTCGAGTGGGCCGGCCACAAGGACTTTGCCAAGGCCGAGAAGAAGGACCTCACCACCTCTTCTTCCGATGATGACAAGGATGACCCGGAGGCCTACGGCTTTGTCAAGTCGAGCGGCAACCTTACCTTCATGCGCATCTACGAGGCCGGCCACATGGTCCCCATGGACCAGCCCGATGCTTCCATCGACTTTTTCAACCGCTGGTTGGGTGGCGAGTGGTACTAAGTGATGCGAGCCCGGGTGTATAATGCTCTTCTGAAGTGGGAATAGAGCAGGATGATTGATGGTATCGTGCATATGTGGTATTCGAGATGTTTAGATCCGATAGGTATCTCTTAGCAACGAGAAATATTGCAAGACCGTACTTGTCCGTTACTAGCACTCTTCCCGTTGAAGAAGTTTGTCTTTACGGGGATCCACACGTATAGGTAGCTTCAAGGATTGAGAGCTAAGTCTTATTTCTTTTATCTCAGCTACCTTGTGCTGCGGTGTAAAAACGACGCTGTCTCCTGTTCAGGAAGAAGGAGGGAGACCGTAATGCGTGGGTATAGGGTAGCAGCAACCCCATGTAGACCAAGTTGTCATAGGCGTAACAGTACCTACCTACCAGGTACCTATTTGAGGGCAATAATTCCCACCCATAGACATACTGTCACTAGCGTTAGTTCCATCCGAGAAGGGTTCGCATATCCAAAGTAAATAGTTTACATCGCTCGATGGGGGGTGAATGCGTTCTATCCTCATCCCGGATTAGATAGATTGGATGGTATAAATCTCCCCGAGCTCCAGTAGCCGGCATCTTTACCCACCCGTGTCACCTTCTCCAAAGAATTCGACAACACCCATAGGATCTTAATCAATCACCTGCGACAGTATATCCCATTAAGACCATACAACAACAAGCACGGTCTACCTACTAGTCATCCTCCTCAACCCGTGCCCTCTTCGATTGCCTATCCCCCTCCTCCTGCAGCCCATACCCCCTCTTGGACGACGTCGACTGATCGACTTCAGAGAGGAACTTGTCCACGTTGTGGAACGGGTCCGCCGTCTCCTTCTCGAACTGCACCGGTCCCTCACGTGCCTGCAAAAGCGGGGAAAAGTTAGCAATCCTGCGTGCAGAGATAGAGATTGGGATATTGAGTGAGGGGTGGTTTAGTATGCCTACCTCGACTTCCCCCGACCCCTTGAATGTGCCCTTGCCCAGCGCCTCGCCAAAGCGACTCGCCTTCTGGATCTTGGCCATCTCCTTGTCCCCCGCATCCGGGTCGTCGTCGTCATCCACATTCGCACGGGGGCGGTATATGCTGCTGATGGCATCTTGCGCGGCGAAGAGTGGCTTGTCGTAAGGGTTGTCCTCGTTGAACCCGCTCGCGAACCCGCTCGACTGGTTGAACAGGCGCGAGTCGTACATGGCCTCCTTGGACTGCGTCGGCTTCGCGAGGCCCAGGGCAACCTTCTCTGAAATGTCGCGGTTCTGCTCCCGCGCAAGGACCTGCATCCTTCTCTCGGCACCCATGCGGTTCTGACGCAGCTTCCTCTCCTCCTCGCGAAGCCTCTCCCTCCGTGCCTTTTCACGCTCTCGAATCTCTGAGTCCTCGCTGTCTGAACCTCCACCAGAGTCGGAGCGATCGCTGTAGCTCCGTGACCGCGAGCGCGAGTCCCGCGAATCCCGCGAGTCTCTCGAGTCGGCAGAGTCCCGCCGTGGCCTGCGGGCCGCGCCTGATCGCTCCGCGCGAGCCTGCTGTGCTAGCTTGCGCAGATTCTCCTCCTTCTCCATCTTCTCCTTCTCGGCCACGCGCTGCTGCAGCTTGGCCCTCTCCTGGACCTCGGCACGGGCGTGGCGCTCCGCCATCTTGATCGACTCGGCAAGCTGGGCATGCTTGTCGTTGATGGCTATATCCTGCAGACCCCGTCCGTCGGCCGCCAGCCGCTTGTCCAGGGGCACTGTGAAACCCTTGGGGTTCTTCCAGTTTGAGATTGGCGGCGGGATCTTCCACATCTCCTGGTCTTCGGCGGTGAGCTTCCGGGGGGGCGAGTGCATAACCGGCGGGGGAGGTGACGGCGGGCCACGCGGGATCTTCTTGTGCTTGAATTTCGGGGGCTCCATGGGGTCCTTCTGACGCTCGACAATCTTCATGATTCGGTCCTGCTTCTTCGAGTTGTCGCCCATCTGATTCGCGGGTGTGTATCGCACAAACGTCGGATCTTTGCGGCTGCCGATGTTGACATTCTTGGGCTTCTGTGCGGCGACAGCGCCGCTGACGAGTGCCGCCAGGGCATTCTTCGTCTTCTCGGTCGTCTCCGCGACGGCCTCCTTGGTCGGGCGCGCCAGATCGATCTCGCCAGCATCGGCGCGCTGTCGGAGTGGTATCAGGTCCTTGAAGGACGTATGCACGATGCGATTCTCGCTGTGTCCCTGCTTAGCGATGGCGTCGTACTTGACCTTGCCCTCGGCATCGACCTGTATCGCCAACGCGTTGCTCTTGGTCTCGCCCTTCCGGCCCATGTCGAGGGGGTACTGCGCCACGGGAATCTCGGGGAACGCGCCGCCATCTCCAAAGTCCTCCTGCGCGCGGGGGCGCCATCCTGATCGCTGGCCGTAGGGAGGAGGGCCGGAGCGCTTCAGGACGACCTGCGTCTCGTCGAGCTGGCCCGGGCCGACGATTCGGGGACCGCGCTGGTGGGTGTGGCGGGGAGCCTCCTCATCTTCGCCTGTGTATTTTGGTTTCGGCAGGGACGCCTGCAGTGATGCGGCTATTGATGTCATGGTTGGCTGTGTGGTGTTGGTGGGTGGGAGATGATGAGGGCCCAGGCTCCGAGAGTCGAAATCTTTTGGATGGGGATCGCGGCGACGTGAGGGTGAAGTACCTCTATAGGTGAATTTTGGTCAGCCACTGTGGCGCAGGGCCAGAGGCGGCCGGCCAGCACCCACTCAGCCCACCGAGTCACCGACCCGCTGGCGCCTAGCAGGCCACCTCGCACTAGCCAATTGCTGGGAAGCTCCATCGAGCTCACCTAAGCTTCGATATCACTACAGGTAGTGCTAGGGGTAGAACCGTAATAGTTAGTAGTTCCTCATAACATGCACACGACACTTCGGCAGTGGTCAGCCACAGACGAATGCTTGACTCATCTCCCAACGATAGACTTGATTCACCTCCCTGACCGGCAAGCCAAAACACCTGCACAGATACCGGCCACAGCTTGGAACCCGCTTCCATACGAACCCATGCTGTTGCCCCTATATTGACATCTTTTGTATGACCCTGCGCCTCGTAAAACACATGACTCCCAGCAGAACAGACCCCATTTATACGTATGCCTTGCGAGCGCCCTAGAATAGCCCATCAGCACACGACGCCACAGCCAGCCTCGGCAACAGGCAGACAGACGAAGAGAGGGCGGAGGAAAAAAAAGGGAGAGAGGGGTCACCGACCTGGAAAAAGAACCTGACGACAAAGACCTGCAGCGCACCCATGCCGATAATCAGGGCGATCTGGATCATGCTGAAGCGCACGATGCGCCTCTCGGTGCTGGTGACGGTGCTGTAGTTGCGGTTCTCGCGCGTGCGGAAGTACTTCTGGCTGCGCGATATGGTGGAGAGCTGGCCCGAGATCTTGAAGATGGACTCCTCGAGGACGGACGTCTGCTCGGGCGAGGTGCCCTGCTTGGAGGGTAGCTCGACTCGCGAGTCGTTCTCGACCTAGATCATCGGTCGTTGTTAGCCACTGTCGCAGGCGCGGCCCCGATGTCTCTCTGGGAAGACGCACGGAAATCTCAAAGTCGATGGTCTTCTCGGTAAAGGTGCTCATCTCATTGTTGAAGCAGAACGAGTAGTCGCCCGTCTCCCCGGCCGTAAAGACAAAGTCGCCCTGGCGCTCCTTCTCGCCCTGGAGGATGACCTTGCCATTGGGGCCCTGCACGGTATAATCGACATCGAACTCGCCACCGGATTGGACCTGCACATACTCCTGTCAGCGAAAGCCACCCACGCAGGATCTGGTGATATAGGCCAGCAGCTCACGGCAAAGTAAAAGGCGATCTTCTCGTTCTCGTTCCTGGCATGCGCGTAGAAGCAGGCCTTCTCGTGGGCTTCGAGGTCGTACGTCAGTGCTGTCGCTGCGGCATTCGTGATGAGGCAGGCGATGAGCCCGGCTAGCAGCGTGGGCAGTCTCATGATGGGCTGGCTGAGCGGGCGGGCGGGCGGACGGGGTGGTTGTTCGCTGCACATACACACGCACACCAACTACCTACTAGTAGCATCAGGACAGTCTGGCGTAGTTAGGTAGGTGGTCAAGGGGCCACGATACGCCTGGCCGGAATTATGCAGCGCCGCTCCGGGGTGGACTTGGGTTAGGGAGCTCCAGCCACAACCTGTGCCCCACTGAGAATCGTGCAACCAACCGCTCTTGGGATGGCTCCTTCCAGATTCGGTGGCATCAGTCGCCCAAGCTCAATGCGGGGACTCGCTGTGGCGCAGAAGGCGCGCAGCCACCGTGCGCATGATGCTGAAACTTGGCGCTCGCACAGTGCAATACAACGAGGAGTGCAGACGGGAGTTGTCGCGTTGATGACCTCAGCTCCCTGGAGCTTGAAGCTTGTCGGTAGTCGCTCCTACGTCAACGATATTCCCACCACCCACCACGACACATCCCGCAATGAAGTAGAATCACCGTGGGTTTATGGTGCCTGTTTCATCTTCTCGACAATCCTTTCACCCTCTTCCTGCATTGGACACCATCCACCACCAGCCGCATCGCGTAGTTCCCCCTCTCCTTTTTCCCCTGATCGTTCACCACAGCTCGACAGCTCCCCGCTGCCATGGCCGTCCAACGGACCTTGGCCAAGGTGTCCTCCACGGCCCTCAGGGCATCCGCCATCATATTCTTTCGATTCGTATGTCGCCTCTGTGCCTGCTGACCACATCCGTCGTACTAATGCCTTGCTTGTCCCCAGTTTCCCGTATGAATCCGACGCCGCATATTCCACCCCTCCCCCCCGGGCCCATCTCTCACCTAACTCGACTAGGCACACTTCCCATCCATTGCGTTTGCGCTATTCGCCGTGTATATCCCGGCCTTCTTCGCCACATATTTCTCAAAACCTAGGCTCGAAGTCGTCCAAGACAAAGCCACTGCCACCGTCGAGGAGACCGTTTTGCGACCAGAAACACAACCCTTGACCCAGGAGGGCGTGGCCGCGGAACCTGAACCTGCAGTCGTCGTCGACGAAGTCACAGTCAAGGAGGAGGTTGTTCTCGCTGATAAGGACTCCGTCCCCTGGAAGATCCTCGTCTGGGGAGCACCCAATGCCCGGCGGTTCTGGCCGTCAGTCTTGACCTTTGTTATCAACGCCATCTTTATTGCTCTTACCGCCGACGCCCTGTACCGCGCACGATGGTTATACCCTGCTGATGACCTCTCCTTCGTGCGACTCGGCCATGTCTCCCCCACAGAGGCCAAGTTCCTCATCCGCGAGCCTGACCAGGCCAAGATGCCCGTGACCCTGGAGATTCACATCAAGGATGCGCAACCACCGTTCGACAGCACCATCTGGCAGACCGTCGGGGGTGTCCGGTGGACTTCCAACGAGACAGACTACACCGGCGCCCTGACGGTGCCGCTCTCCCACTCGCACCAGCGAATCTACGAGTGGCGCACGTCCAACAACCACTCGGGCGAGTTCCTCTCCCCTCCGAGGCCGGGCCACATGCCCGAGTACAACGGCGGCAAATACACGTTCCTCTCCACCTCGTGCATCCTGCCTCGCTTCCCCTATAACCCGTTGGATCACGCCCTGGCCATCCCTGGTCTGCGCCACTTGGCAAACAAGCTCCCCGAGCTGGGCGCCCAGTTTATGCTCTTCCTTGGCGACTTCATCTACGTCGACGTTCCCGAGCGCTTTGGAAAGTCCATCGACGAGTACCGCATGCAGTACCGCCAGGTCTACGCCTCTCCCGACTGGGCTCCTGTAGCGCAGAACCTTAGCTGGATCCATGTCCTGGACGACCATGAGATTGCCAATGACTGGTCCTCCGGCTCGACGGGCGTGTACAAGACCGCACTCGAACCCTGGAATATCTACCAGGCCGATGTAAACCCACCCAAGGCCGTCATGGCCGGTTCCAGCTACCAGCGCCGTTCGAACGCTACGTGGTTCGACTTTGTCCAGGGTCCAGCCAGCTTCTTTATGATGGACACGCGCAGCTACCGGTCCAGCAACAACCTGCCCTTCGAGGACCCCGACAAAACTATGCTCGGGAAAGAGCAGCTTGACGATTTCCTGGCTTGGCTAGCACGACCTGAGCCTAGGGGCGTGAACTGGAAATTCGTCGCCTCGTCCGTGCCCTTCACCAAGAATTGGCCGGTCAATGACAAGGATACCTGGGGCGGATTCTTGGTCGAGAGGAAGAGGATTCTCGAGGCGATGTGGGATGCCGGAGCTCGTGGCACCACCGTTGTCGTCCTCTCGGGCGACCGCCATGAGTTCGCGGCGACCAAGTTCCCTCCGCCGCCCGAGTCGCGATGGCCCGAGACGGCGGCGGCGTATGAGTTCAGCACGAGCCCGCTGAACCAGTTCGCCTCGCCGCTCGCATCCTACAAGCAAAAGGATGCCGAGGATGTTATGCTCAAGTAAGTCTCGCTAAGAACCTAAATCCCCGTTTCTGGGCACCGCGACTGACGGTTTTCTTTTTGCCAGGTACATCCACTCTGGGAGCTCCAAGTTTGGCGCCGTCACAATTGAGAACATCGAGGGCAACAGTGTCCTCAACTACCGCCTGTTTATCGACGGCAAGGAGCGCTGGAGCACGGATCTCATCTCCCCTCTCGCTGCGCGGCAGAGCGCGAACCCGTTCGCGTCTATTTGGTCCATGGTCAGGGGTAGTTAGCGGTGCCTGAGGGCATCCATCGACCGTTTGGCGTTTATTTATTATGGGACTTTCAGGAGCACTGTTCGGCGTCGCTTTCCCCTGTTGTCTCGACTTGGCGTTGAATCGTTTGAGAAGTTGGCATATGGGGTGTTGTAATTGATATCTAGTACTCGGGGTGGTTTGGCTTCTTTCCTCCACGGCGCACTTGTTGGGTTTCAAATCCCTGCTGGCAAAAGCAATGGCAATTGCGGTTCAGTTTCTTCTTGCCAACCACTGCGTTTCTACTACCCTGTGTGCCCATCTACACTGCCTACAATAGAAATGTCCTCCGATGGTTGTTAGACCGAACCTCAGCGTGAGCCCACCTCCTCATCACCTTTGCTCGCATCACCAGCAAGAGTAGCTGCACTCCCTCCCCCCCTGTTAAACCGCCAATGCGCAATAGCCCCAAGAGACATTCCCTTCCTCCCACTCAGGAACAGGAAACACAACCCCGCGATGACGGCGTCGAACACGCCCCAGAACAGGAACGTGCGCCAGCCCATGCTCTCCATCATGTAGGGCGTGGTGGGGAGAAGACGACAAAGTTGAAGAGCCATTGGGCGGATACGCCGACGGAGATTCCTGGTTGGCGGATTCGGGCTAGGAATATTCTTTTTAAGCGGTATATTGGTTAGGTGCTGGTGTCTGTGACATGGTATAGGTGTATAGGAGGAGGAGCATGGTCTTACTCGGAGATATAAGGCCAGGCCAGGGGTCCCTAACTCCCATTATACATAATGATTAACAGGTAAATAAGCGCCACAGTCGCCATACCCGTAGATGTAACATCCGAATCCAGCGTCTCCGGCGGTGGGCGCCCCTTCACCACAGCAGCAGTCATAATCTGGCTCTTGCGCCGGTGGCTTGTGCGGCGAGCATTGCGCTGAAAGCAGTGGATATGCGCTTGAAGTTGTCCTTTATGAGGAGTTCTGAGCGCAGAGTTTCCCGGTCAGAGAGAGTGTCTGGTTGCAAATGTGCATTGCATTAGGTTCGGGGGTTATCTTGGATGTACACAACTTGTAATGGAACCCCTCCGCTTCTTGATTCCCCCAAGTCGACGCCCAGACGTATGCCCTCCAATTCGTCGGCAATAAACTGCGAGTCGTCTGCAGGGGCCTATGTTAGACTCTCCTAGGCCTCCTCAAAGCCATCTGCAGGCCGATCTCAAGCGTCTTCAGCGCCCCAAAGACCTGGGAATTATCGATGAGGGTGTCGAGCCAGCTCCCGTCCCGGCCGAGGAGGTCAAGAATGAAGCGAGCTAACCGACGAAGAGAAGCGCAACTCAAGCCGTGCCATGGAAGTTCTTGCCGGCATGGGCAAATGCGTTGACGTCCATGTCGGCAAGACTGTCGGGTATCTCGAGCAGACGGGCGAGCTCGACAGCACATTTGCGTGCTTCCTCTCTAACAATGGTGCCAAGGGCGCTACGGATGAGACATGCTCCATCATTAAGGGCAGCATGATGCAGCATCTGAAGAAGTACTACAACAACAACATCGATAACCTCGAAATCGGGGACTCGTTCATCTGGTATGGGCCTAGGTGGGCGTAGGCTGCCACTGCCTGCCCCGAGCCGGCTCTACAAGGCGTAGACGACCCAGGGTGGCGTCCGGGTGCCGTTCCTGGTTATACCGCCTGTTGGGTTCTTCGACGAGAATACTCAGCGCAATAGCATCACGTACCAATTCTCAAGCGTCACGGACTTGGCGCCCACCATCTTGGAGATGGTTGGTGTCAAGCACCCAGCACCGACCTACCAGGGCCGTGAAGTTGTGGGTATGCACGGCAGGTCCATGGTATCCTACCTGACGGGCAAGGAGCCGCGGATCCATGAGGAGGACTTCATCAATGGGTGGGAGACTTGTTGTCGCGCCGCTGTGCGCAAGGGCGACTGTAAGATTGTCTTCATCCCAAGGCACAAGGGCCCCGAGAGGTTGACTAAGGGGATGCCACGTTTCGAGCGTCGCGTCAAGGTAATTTAAATAGAAGAGCTTGGTAGACAAATGGAATGAGAGATGGGATCTTCGAAACGATGATTGCGACTTGCGGTGGATTAGGAGGTATGAGTCCGGATTCCGGAAGGAGGAAACAAGTTTCAAGGGTTAGGGTCATGGAGCACTGTCAGCTGAATCAGCTATACCTGGCAGCACGTTGCCGTGCGCCCCACTTTCGTGAGCTGCGGCAGCCACACCGCTTTTGTTGGCGGCCCCTCCAGTCCGAATTGGGCAATCCACAAGGCAGAATTCTCGAACTTTTTCTGTCAGGTAGTGGTACCCATCAGTAGATTTCCCACCAGACACCAGACATACAATCACAGCCATTGAAAACCGCAACAATGCCCGGCGGCCACAGCAAGAAACGCTCCAACGAGGGCCGGCTACAACGCCCGTCAAAGAAACAGAGACGGAAGGAGGCGTACAACAGCGACTCCCCCTCGGACGAGGAGGCCGGCTTCGACCCGGTCAACCTACTCGACTCGGACGACGACATCCACAATGCTGCCGTCGATGACGGCGCGGCTGATTCGCATGGGGAAACGTCAAGCTCAGAGGAGGATGAAAGGCCTGCGCCTAAGAAGAAGATGGCACTGAAGGGCAAGAAAGTACAGAAGAAGCCAGCCAATGAGGATAAGGTGTCAGAAGCAGAGAGCGGTGACGACGATGAAGAGGCAGAGGACTCGGATGCCGATGAAGACAGCGGGGACGATGAAGATGACGATGGACCGGCCGGTCGCCGGTCGAAACCGAAGAACAGGGACAACACCGCCTTCGCAACATCGCTATCAAAGATCCTCTCCACAAAACTATCCTCCTCAAAACGCGCCGACCCCGTCCTATCCCGTAGCATCGAAGCCCAGGAGGCCTCGCGGGCCGTGGTGGACAGCGCGCTCGAGTCCAAGGCGAGGAAGCAGCTTCGGGACCAGAAAAGACGGGCCTTGGAGAAGGGCCGCGTCAAGGACGTGCTGGTGGCAACGCGCGATGAGACGGCAGCGAGTGGTGTCGAGACGTCCACTGCGGACATCATGGAGACGGAGCGCAGGCTGCGCAAGGTCGCGCAGAGGGGTGTGGTCAAGTTGTTCAATGCGGTGCGCGCGGCGCAGGTTGCGGCCACGGAGGCGGAGAAGGTGGCGAGGAAGGATGGGGTTATCGGTATGGGGAGGAGGGAGGAGAAGGTTAACGAGTTGACCAAGAAGAGTTTCTTGGATTTGATTGCGTCGGGCGGTGGAGGGTTGAAAAAGGGTGGTCTGGAGGAGGCCTAGCGGGCATGTTTTACGCCGGAGGGGAACAATGCTATTGTAATGACGATGCCGGAAGGGAGAAGTCTATTCATTGACGCCATACGGATGAATCTTGATAAGAGATACCCAGGCTACGGAGTCCACGCTTCCGTAACGCTCCCCCCACGGCCGAGTCCGCGATGTATTTACAAATATTGTACAGAGCGAGAGCTAATGCCGTCCGATATCACTCTAATTGTTAAAATCGCTAGCCTGCATATTCCTCGTCATAGAGGGCAGCCTGACCACCAGGCCATCCAGGTCCTTGGTCATCTTGACCTGGCAGCCCAGGCGGCTCGTCTCGGTCAGCCCGAACGCCAGGTCGAGCATGTCGTTCTCGTCGTCCTCGGGCTCGGGCATCCTGTCGTAGTAGCCCTCGTCGGTGACGATGACGTGGCACGTCGAGCAGGCGCAGGAGCCTCCGCAGGCGCCCTCCATCTCGAGGTCGTTGGCCTGCGCGATGTCGAGGAGGTTGTCGCCCTCGCTGACGGCGAACTTGTACTCCTCGCCGTCCTTGTCGATGAATGTGACGTAGAGTCTGCAAACCGCGTCAGTTGGGAACTCCCGCATATCGGCGCAGTCTACACAAGACTCACTCTTCGCCCGGCTTCGGCGGCGTGACGTGCCCGTGTCTCCGGGGCGTTGTGGTGGTAAAGGTTCGGTGTGACGGGATAAGGGCGCGGAGAGTCGCTGACGGCACCGGTCTAGCCGAGTGTCGCATCGGCTGTTGCAGAAGAGCGCCCGTCACTCTAGATTGGGTATGTATGCGCTGACTATGCCGGTACGCCGTAGACGAGAGCCTCGCCAGGCTTGTGGCCAACGTCTTGGGAGTCGGCATCTCGTTCGCGCAGGGATGGTAGGTAGGCAGGGAGGGCAGTGTCGGCGGTCCGGCGTTGCACCTCGGAAGAACGGAATCAAGTACAAAACGTTTCCGGAGGTCTCCAACTCGGCTCAGAAAGCGAAATATAATACAACGGTTGCCCCTCAAGGTGGCACACCTACTAGCAGTCCTCGTAACTTGGGGTACTTGCAGATCCGAGGTGGTCGTCTCCAGAGAGAAAAAGCAGCCCCGATAACCCGATAAGGTGCGTTATCGACCGGGAAATTCATTCGCCGCGACCCACCAACGCTTAATAACGCCCAGGCCCTACTGGCCCAAACTTACAGTACGTATGTACGGAGTACCTTGGCCTACAGCCAATTCGTTATCGTGCATGATTTGAATCTCGTCATTCGGGTCTGAGGAGGAGCTCTCTCGCCCCATCACCAAACTCCCCATCTTCCAATGCTCCCCCGTCTTCCATGCACGACATGTCGACGCACAGAGACGGGGTCAACCCCCTGAGGCCGTACTACATACCGCCCACCATCGGCGAGCGCGCCGAGCCGGTCTCGTCTCCAAGCCCGAACCCATTCTCTGGCAGTGGGAGTGCGACGGGCTCCGGGTACGCGTCGAGGGCGCGCGACGTCTTGACGGACCTCGACTACAACACCTACCTGGGGGACGACACGCCGTCAGTGGTGCAGAATATCAAGGACCTGCTGGACGAGCTGCTATGGAAGTACACGTCCGTCTTGATGGCGCAGCCCTTCGAGGTCGCCAAGGTGATCCTTCAGGTTCGGGATCAGGATGAGAGCGCTGCGCTTCCATCGCCGGCTGAGCCGGAGATGCTCAAGAAGAGGACGTCGAGCTATGGGGGCTCAATCTACGATGTGGGATGATATTGTCTCGAGGCATTCAATCCATCATTGCTAACCGTCCACAGTTCCAGGAATCCGACTCTGACGGCGACGAACCCGCATACTTCACATCGAACGTGCCCGGCACACCTACCCCGCTGCACTCGCGCAACAGGAACGCCACAAGTGGCCTTCGAGTTGACTCACCAATTCAATCGCCTCGGTCGGCGAAGAAGTCCGGACTTCCAGACGAGTTCCTCAACATCCGCCGGTCGGACTCCGTCACCCAAGTCATCTCAGCACTCTGGCAGAAGGAGGGAGCTTGGGGCGTCTGGAAGGGATCAAACGCTACGTTTCTATACACGGTGCTGCAGTCGCTGTTGGAGAATTGGTCGCGTAGCTTCCTCAGCGCCATACTCAATGTCCCCGATCTTGGTGTCAGGGAGGACATTGACCGGCTGGTGGACATTGCCTCACCGTATCCGTGGGCTTCGCTCTTCGTCGCTGCGACGGCTGCTGTCGCGACCGGCGTTCTTTTATCGCCCCTGGACTTGGTGCGCACAAGGTACAGAAGCAACCCCACCGACTTGCCTCTAGTACTCGGCAAAGACTGACCTAATGCAGACTCATCCTGACGCCGTCGTCCCGTGGACAGCGCAGGACACTGGCGACCCTGCGATCTCTCCCCTCCTACTTTTGTTCGTCTATCGTCCTTCTTCCCACCGTCCTCCACTCGCTCATCCACCCGATTCTCACGCTCTCGACCCCTCTGGTCCTGCGCACGCGTTTCATGATCGACAGCCAGGTATCGCCCATGACCTTCTCGATCGCCAAATTCTGCGCGTCGTCTGCCGCCATCTTCGTCAAGCTACCGTTGGAGACTGTCCTACGCCGCGGACACATGGCTGTCCTGTCAGGTACCGACTACCTCCGCGCCCTGGGAGGGAAGGATCAGAAGTTGGAGACGATTGTGCCCGTCGGACAGTACAAGGGTGTCTTCGGGACAATGTCGCACATTGCCTCGCAAGAAGGCGCGAGAGAAGTTGTCAGCAAGCCGGCACCCGCCAGGAAAGTAAAGGGTAAGACTAAGGCTGCTGTGCCTGTCCGCAGGAAGGGCCAGGGCGTGGAGGGGCTCTGGAGAGGGTGGAAGGTGAGCTGGTGGGGCTTGACAGGCCTGTGGGTTGCCAGTCTGTTTGGAAATGGCGGGGAGGGCGAGTTCTGAGAATCTAACGTCCTCATGGGATGGACGCCTGGGGTGGAGCGATGCATTTCTCTGGCATGGCGTTACTGGTTGGGACCTCTCCCCTATTACGAGCTTGATGATCGCGATGGCATAATACCATATCCAGGAAAACATAGTACTGTATTATTTGTGTGAAGAGTACGGCTTTAATATATATATATATGTATACATTCTATTATATACATATAAATTCTCCCCAAGTTGCTTCATCTCTTTCTTGTATCGACCAGGAATGGTCTTGGGTTGACAAGTTGCGCTTCTGGTGGCAGGGAATCGGCAACAAGTGGTGAATCGCATCGAATGGAGAAATCGGAAGAATCATCATTAATCCTAGTACTGAATGTCCCGTTCCGTCCTGGGCATTCCATCATGCCCGCCTGTTACAGGTTGAGAGAGGAGTGATACGGATCACGTGCATTGGCGTTTTACCTACCTCACCTGCCTGACTGAACGATCGCGTTTCCCCTGCACTTCCAACCTTCTGCTCGCAACAAGGTTTCCAAACCAGACCCAGCCCTCGCCAACACAAAAGCAATGTGCCGTCGGTGATATTCAGTGCCGATTATTCACACCTAAACAACTTGATGATGACATAACCTCTATTGCACCGACCATTTTGAGCCCGCGACGTGGGGCGACTTCAATCCATTTGTTCGGACCCTGCGCTTCTGTCCTTCTGCGCTGCGACACCCGAGGATCAATCAGCCATGGCGACCGCGGCAAAAGAAGTCGCGGCTGACCTAGCCGCCAAGGCCTCGCGGGTAGCGACAGCGCCGCGCAAGTTCAAAGCCTCTGAGCTGCCCCTGCCGTCCGCGACGAGAAATGCCATCGAGTCGCTCGCTCATGCCTTCAAGAAGGAGGGTGCCTACGATGCCATTCGGAAGCAGGTCTGGGAGAAGTTCAAGGCTAGCGTACGTCACAACTGGCCGACCCAAAGTCTTTTGCTCCGGCTGACATGTATCACTGCTAGGATTACGAGGCCCAAGTGACAAAGTCGATTCTCGAAGTCGCCGTCGAGCAGGTCGAACGCAACCCGCAGCAGCTCCTCACCCTAGACCGCCGCAAAGCCGCCGCCCTAATCGACGGCGCCCTCGAGCGGTGCGGAGTCTATCAGCAGTCAGAGGACGTCATCGGTCAGCTCATCGACGTGAACACGATCGAGGAGAGCATACGGGCGATTCGCGCCGCCGAGATTGGCCAGGAGGCAGCCGAGGCCGAGAAGCAACGCGGCGCAAAGACGGACGAGGAGTACACGGCCGAGACGGAGGCCAGAAAGGCCGAGCGGGAGAGGATACGGGAAGAGCTCCGACAGAAGGAAGCTGCTATTGAGGAAGAGAAGCGCAGGATCGCAAGGGAGGAACAGAAGAAGGAGGAGAGGGCGCGCGAGGAAGCGGAGCGCAAGCGTCAAGAAGAACGAGACGAGCGACGCAGGAAGCGCGAGAAAGAACGTGAGGAGAGGGAGAAGGAGCGAGATCGCGAGCGCGAGGAACGCCACAGAGAACGCGAACGTCGCGACAGGGAGCGCCAGATGGAGCGTTCGCGCGATCGAGGCAGGAGTCGCAGCCGCAGCCGCAGCCGCAGTCGCAGCCGCAAGGACAGAGACCAGGTACCGAAAGAGCTCAAGGAGAAGCTATCGAAGGAGGAGAACGAAAGGCTGGAGCAGGAGGCTCTGGCCGATCTATTACGGGAGAGCAGCAAGTCGACACGTCGTCACCAGGAGTACGAAGTTGATGAGGCGTTGGCTCCTCCCCCTCGAAAACCTAAACCAGCTTCTGCTATCAACCCTATCCGCCGGGATTCGCCCCGTGTGTCTGGCTCACGGAAAGCCAGCGACGCCGGGCTGCGGACCGAAGACCGAAGCTCGAGGGCAAGGACACCAGCGGATCCCAAGGTGTCGGATCTAAAAGGCGAGCGCAAGCACAGCCGTAGCGCATCCCGGGCTGGCGATCGCGACAGGGACCGTGACTGGCCGAGAGAGCGCAGCCGACTTCGGGATTATGATGAGCGGAAGCGGGATCACCGCTCGCGCTCACCGCGACGTGATCGTAGCAGATCCAGGGTCAGGGACAGACGGGACAGGAGCCGCTCAAGGACGAGAAGGGATAGGACTCGGTCTCGTCCTCGGAGGGATGACCGTCACGAACGAAGCCGATCCCGCCCCAGAGCGGAGCGGACAGAACGCAGCCGCTCGAGACGTCGTGAGCGAAGTCGGTCTCGGGCTAGAGCCGAAAGGCGGGATAGGACACGCTCGAGGACCAGAGGCAGCGTTCGAGACCGCAGCAGGGACAGGGATCGGAGAGACCGCTCTCGCTCGCGGCTGCGCCCCGATAGACGGGATAGAAGTCGTTCGCGGCCCCGGAGGGAACGGAGCCGGTCGAGGGAACCTCAGAGGATCGTTCCAGACAGGTACGAGCCACGGGATAGACCCGCACGGGAAAGGAGCCGTGATCGAACTCGTGACCGGGTCAGAGATCGGGACAGGGACCGGAGCCGAGACAGGGAGCGCGATCGTGATCGCGACCGTGACCGTGACCGTGACAGGAGAGGCCGTTCCATGGACGACCGTCACCGCGACAACCGCGACCGGAGGTCTCGATCCCGCTCACGGCAAAACTCATCCTCCGTACGACCCTCACTTTCCCGCAAAGAAAAGGACGACGAGGAGTGGAAGCGCGAGGAGCGAGCACGGCGCGAGAAGGAAGCCAAGGCATACCTCGCCGCGCAAAAGGATGCCCGCGAGAAAGGTCTACCAGTCCCTGGCCTCAGCGACAGGCCCGCGGTGAGCGAGAGGGGCACCGCTGAGCCGTCAAGGGAGGGCATGCAGGATAGTGACAGGTACGTTCCTGGGGGTCGTGATGACCGCCGGAGGAGTCGTTCGCGAAGCCGCAGCCGCGACAGGGACAGACACCGTGATCGCGATAGGGATAGGGATAGGGACAGGGACAGGGATAGAGACATGGAAAGGGAGCGTGAACGTGACCGTCGTCACAGAGAGCGGGAGAGGGATAGGGACAAGGAGCGCGAGCGCGACCGTGACCGTGACAGAGACCGCGATAGGGACAGGGACAGGGAAAGGGAAAGGGATAGACGGAGCAGCCGGCGGGATAGGAGCCTCTCGCCGCGTCGGGAGCGGCGGGATAGGAGTCGCAGTCGCAGTCGGAGACGGAGCCGGAGCCGGAGCCGGAGCCGGAGCCGGAGCCGGCGCTAGAGGCCGCGACGGGAGTCTTGGCTAAAGGTTATGTGTGTGCTGGGGCCTACTTATGTATGTAATAAATAATTACTGTACGAAGAAACGGAGCCACGATAATGATTTTCCACGAATGCCATGGTGTGGATTGAAGAGGCGTATGTTGGCCCATCTCCCCCCGTGCACTTCTCTCCCCTGTTTCGCTCGACCATATCTCTATTGAAGGCTGGCAGGTATTCATCAAGTTCGTGAATTAAGTACTAACTACTAGCTACAATATATACTGGGGTAAAGTCTATATCCTCAAACAACCAAAGATTCTATGTATGCCAGTAGCAAAAAAAAGAAAAGATAAAAACGCCGTCAAACGTCCCCAACAAACGTCCCCATCTCAAGGGGAGAAAAATAAAAGCGTATATATCAGGGATGGGGCGTGGACTTGCTCTCAACAGGGACAACCATAATTACCCGCAATTCTTTCTTTCTTTCTTTCTTTCTTCCTTCAACCAGCTCCACAGTTATCATAAACGATCTAGGGCCAAAAGACAAGGAAACACATCTTGGGCTCTGCGCAGGGCGGCAGGACCGCGCCAGATGCCCACGACAACGAGCATGCTGAAGAAGCAGGCGATGCCTGTGGCGAGGAGGCAGCGGCGGCGCTCGGGGGTCCACTGGTAGCGGGCGGCACCGGCGCTCTCACGGGAGGCTTTGAGGGTGTCTGAGACCCAGGTGGAGGCGGCGTGGTAGCCGCGGGAGACGTGGTCCTGGCCCAGGGAGTAGTAGACGAGGCCGGCGAGGGCGAGGGCGTAGCCGGCGGACTGGAGGAGGGTGAGGGGCGTGCGCCAGAGGAGGACGGATGTGATGACGAGGAGGATGCTCTTGAGGATGCCGGTGAGGGTCATGACGAGGCCAGAGGTGCGGCCAATCTGGGATGTATTAGTAGGAAGGACGGAGTCGGGACACGGTGCGCAGGGATAGACATACCAGGCAGACACTCGCAATGTTCAGCATGAAGGCGACGAGGGCGTTGAGGAAGAGCATGATGAAGCCGGTCCTCCACAGATCCTCCACGTGGAAGCGAGGGACCTCGGTCCAGAAGGCGACAATCATGTTCATGAGGGCGCAGATGGGCGCGTAATAGTATAGGCCTACGAGGGGGTCCATCTTGAGCCCCTCGGAGCTGAGCATGACCTGGATCATGACGAGTCGCATAGCCTCGAAGACGGTACCGCCGACCTGGTAGAGGAAGCCAATCCATGAGAAACGAATCTCGCCGGCGCTGGCCATGGCGACGCCGGCGACGATGACGAGGATGTTGCCAAAGGTGCTGAGGGTCGGGTGGGCTAGACCCCAGAGCCAGGAGACAAAGAGGACGACGACGGGGGATGCCGACTTGAGGATTTGGATGAAGGGAACAGAGAGGTGAAGGTAGACGACGTTGGAGCAGACGAGGGAGCCGGAGTAGAGGATGCCGATGGGGAGGATGGTGCGGAGGTAGAGGCTGCGGTCGATGGGGAGCGAGTGGCGCGAGTCGAGGAGCGAGGTGGTGCGGGCGAGAATCTGGGTGGCCAGCGTCGCGAAGACGAGATGCCAGCAGGTGAGGAGGATGGCTGCGAGGGTTGTCAGCATGCGTGTATGCGTCTTGGGGATATGTCGTCCGGGAGGAGTGGGCATTTGGGGGGAGGCATACGGTATCCTGGAGAGTCGTGGTTAGCAGCCAATTCACCCATGGCAGAACTCGGGGAGAGGTAAGAGGACATACTGAAGCCGGCATTGTCAATGAGCCACTTGTTGAAGAGGATTGTGCAGTTGGAGAAGAAGATCCAGCTCCTGCGCAAAAGAGTCCGTTTAGCCATCCATGCCATTGCGGTGGTCCACCAGAGGTTGGGAGAGCTCCTTACAGGATGTAGAATGACGGGTGCAACGCCAACGGAGTCCTCCGAAGCGCCTCGAGATCATCCTGCGCGTCGTCTCCAGGGCCATCGGGGATGGCAGCACCGGGTCCTTTCGAGTGCGGATGAGGCCGCTGGGCCTCCATCAGGGGCAGGTCCGTCGCAGAGGCGGCATTGGGAGAGGCGGCCACGTCGGCGAGAGAGCGCCTCGGCGACGATACCATAATGTGGATTGAGGAGGGATTAGGTCGTCGTCGTCGTCGTCGTCGTCGTCGTCTCCGTCGGCGGACGCGTGCTGGAGGAGGAGGACGAGGTTTGGGGGAGGTGGATGGTGATGGTAGCGGCGCGTGTTGGAGCTGCGCGGAGGTCGATGCGGGTGAGGTACAGGTACGTTTTTCTGCTGTCGCCCGGTGTACAGCCTACTAAGTACCAGTTGTTGCTAATCTCCGCAGCTAAGGCGCAGGTGGAGGAGGAGGGTGGGTGCCACCAACAATCAAGGTACACCGGGCTGTTCAGCCTGTTCGTCCTAGGTACCTCAGACCTGTCAGCAGTGAATATTGTGATACTGTAAGTAGTACTAGTACTTATCAAGGTAGAAGCAGATTTTGCAGTCGGGAGCAACAAGGAAGATTTATTCGCACAAGTACGCCTCACCAGGCTAGAGCTCAGTGTGAGGCAGGTACGACCAAAACCACCAGTGCTAAGTACCTAAGTACGTACCTTGCGTTGTCTGACAGAGGTGAAGCGTGGTCAGTACAGGTACCTCAGGTACCCCAGGTACAGGTACCCGCAGTCCCTCACAGTCAGGTAAAATGTGATCAATTGGCAACCACTTCCGAGTCCACAGTTGTTCCAACCTTGCTCGGCATTTGAACTTGGATCGAAATACAAAACAAGAAACCAAGTGTGCATCATGGAATCCACGCGTCGTCACCTCAAAACAGAAGTCTGCCTTGCCCCCGAGTCGCTCGACTTTTCATCAATCATGGTACGCTCTGTCTCCTGGAGCTGAGAATCCTGAATGATGATGATTGACAGTCGGAAGGCCGGACGTCAGCCAACCAGCACACCTCTTGCGGCTACGTGCGCCTTCCCCGGTCCCGAAACCCCGAGAGCCAGGCTAAAGCCAAGGCCCATCAACCACCACCACCACGGTGCGACTGTGGCGGCTGCTAACTGCTCCCGAAATTCAGATATAAAAGATCTGTCTGACCACCACTTGCTAGTTTCTAACGACTGCCGGCTGTGCAGTTTTTATATCGCTAGTAGCCTACCGCTGTATACTTAGGACTGTAGTAACGCCGAGTGTTCGCCCTAGGAAAGCAAGGATGGGCTCGGAGGGCTTTTGAATCCTCCTGTGCCTCTCGCCCGCATGTATAGCCCAATCTTCCCCGCCAAGGCAGAGGGATCCTCACATCTCTCTCCCGACAAGTGAATACCGCAAAAGAATGCTATTTTCAGCGTCATGAATAGCTTAGCCATTCTCGATGACGGATATGCGCAAGGCTTCGAGGCTGACACCTACTTGCCGCTGTTCCGCCCATTCAGGGCTGACTCGGACTCTCTGCTAGCATCTACAGTACATCACCTCTGATCCGTTAAAGGGAGCTACTGCGCAGTCGGCCGCACAGCAGTGTGCTCGGGGGAATGTCTAAGCTACCGAGTGCCATTGACACTGCCGAACTGTGTTGTCGAGACGTTGCACTGGCGACCATTGCGCGCAACCTCCCCTCATGTGCTGGATGGCATCAGCAGAGGAACAGTACGACAAATGGCTATAGCCTGTGACCCGAACAATTTCCTGCCTACGAGTACTGCAAGAAGTAAGTACCAGTCGTACTGTTACTAGTATTGGTAGTAGTAGCACGATGCGATACAAAGAAAGCTACCGCTGTAGTATACCTAGGTAGCATTCCACACCCCTTCATGTGCAGTTCACCAGAGACAGACTCAGCCCCCGCTTGGTTCATGTCTTCCAGTACTGTATAAAAAAGTCCAACTCGCCGAGTGAGAGTCTTCTATCCTTCTCACAGAGTCCGAACACCGATCCGGAACTCCACCTGATGTGTGCCCGCGTTGCCCACGCAATTCACTGACATGATCCATGGCCCCAAAACGCCGTCGCTATGCAAATCCCAACCGACCCAATACGCCACTAGGCTGTTGTGAAACTGATACTCCTATGCCATCTGTCCAACGTCGCTCGTCTCGCGCTCTTGTACCACTTCTTCGTCTTCGCAGTCGGGAGGCAGCGGTACCGATTCAGGCCGAACGGCAGGCGGGGAGGCCGAAGGTTGTGCCGTAGTGTCTACCTTCTGGGAGGGCGGTTCCACAGGCTGCTCGGAGGCCCCATGTTCGCTGTCGGCCGACGACCGTGTCGTGGACGACCTCGCTGTCTCGGACGAGTCCTGTAATACAAAGCTGTCGTCAATGCACTCGTAGAAGAGCATAAAGACCCCCGGTGCTAGGTTCGCAATGGTGTGCTCGTCAACCGGTGAGACATTCTGGTCACTGAGCCTCCACCAGACCGTTTCTTGCGAAGCATCGCCAGCACTGCCATCCTCGGTCGAGTTGTCGCTCTTTTCGACACCATCGGGGCAGTCTTCCACAACACCATCATCGTTCTTCTCCGTTTCCGAAGCACCAGAGACGGCTCTTGACCGACGGGTATCCGGTGTTCTTCTTGTCGGAGACTGCCTGTAGCATATGTAGTGACCGTAGTCGTGGCGCCCATTATGCGTCACGACGGCGCGGAGCTCGTAAATAGGCCCGCTCAATCTTGACGGCAGCGTGCCCCCGGCAATCATAGATGCTCTAGGATTTTCCAACCACTGTTCCCCGTCGACATTGCCGCCCGGACCACCGACGGCGCCCCCAGCACTACCCAAACACCATGGCCCTAGGTCCAGGGTCTTGGGGAAGAGAACGGGAGCGGAGTTCTTCACCTCGAAGAACGTGACAGGGTCAAAGGACGACCGGTTGATGTGGACGACCAAGCATTGGGGAGGCATACCAATCACCATCTGCTTGGTTTTCGTTGTAGTAACCTTGCTCGAGCTCGGGACCTTGCACTTGTCGGCAATGGTCTTATCATCAAAGTGGCCTTCCTCTAGTGCCAGCTCCACCGCCTCAAGCCTGCGCAGCGGCACTTCCAACTGTTTTCCGGTAGACCCTTTCTCCCGCATCTTCGTCGTGAGCGTCGTCAAGTCTCTCTGGTATTTAAGGAGGGTACATTTGGGGCAGTCAACACCATGTAGTGACTCGAGACGACAATAGTCATCCAACCGCTCGTAGAGGTCATGATGTCCACGGGGCGTAATTGTGAGGGTCAGACAGTTGGAGGGGCTCATCGACAGGCCCTCCGAGTGACCGCACTGGACACACGAGACTCGCTGCGCCAGCAGACCTTCCAGAGGGTTCTTGAACGGAGCGGCGTCGGGTGCCTTGGAGCTGCCGAACAGGCTCTGATACCCACTATCATCACTGTGCTGGCTTGCAACCGTGTCGTCCTTGCCGCCGGCCTCTAAATCGTACCTGTACCCTGTGGGCGGGGTCGCCGAGCCCACCGCCTGAGCCGCCATCTTATCGATTTCGTCTATGATTTTGGAATAATACTCCTGGGCATCCTGCTGCGTCCAGGTGTCCATAAATTTGAGCTTGTTTGGCGTCCATAGTGTCCTGCCATTGTTCGAAGCGTCGTTAAGGTCGGATAGCAGCGTCCGCAACGTCTGTGTTACCGCCCTGTTCGTCGTGTCTCGGCCGTGCGTATCGACGTTCCGCAAGGAGGCGGATAGGTAGTCCCGGAGCTTGTCGAGCGATGCAAGTCCCTGCAGGACACTGTTCTGGAAACACGAGTTGTTGCGGTTGCCCAGGCCGGCTGGCCGCTCTTTGTCGTGCTTGATACCCAGCGCGATGCCTGTCCTCGACAGAGCCCTGGCCCTGACACTGAAGACGGAGCTCATTATGTCGCGCCCTCGATTCAGGCCCAGGGCCCGTCGCATAGCCGCGCTCTTGGCTTCATGCGTCGGGTAGAGGGTGTCGATCATTTGCTCCGAGGACTGCTGTTGGGGGCTGAACCGTTTATCGATGGCGTGAACCAGCCTCGACGGAGTGGCGCGTACGAGGCCGTCCCATAGAGACTGCCCCAGAGAGAACCCTATCTCCTCTAATGACGACGCGTAGGAGCCGTGTAAGCTGTATAGAATGGATACCACGAGTACAAGAGCTGATATTATGACAGTCGGCTGGTCCAGACGGTCCCAGAGGTGTTTCGAAGGTTGGGCGAACTGGCGAGAGCCGCCAAACCGGCCCAGGTAGATGTCGTCAAAGCCGTCCTGACGGGAAGACATACTGCGCCAGTCGAGACGGGTCGGACTAGGCTCGCCGAGAATGCTCAAGAGTTATTTAAGAAGAAAAATAACGTGGTGCAAAGTGGGAGATTCCATGACCAGCAAGGAGGCTTCGCCGCAATGTTTCTCGCCTTGGCAAGATGTCGACTAATTGAGCCCAGGTGGCGATGGATGGCGATGGATGGCGACGCACGTGTCGAGGTTCAAACGGGAAGCGCAGGTGGATGATGGTGGCCTGTCAGAAAAGTGCCAAGACCTCGAGTTGATCCGCGCCGGCTAGACTGCCAGTTACAGTACGGCTTACCTAAACTGCTTGGTACGTACCAGGTACAAACTTAGGCCAGTCCATGGACTCGTAGGTCCAGGACTTGAGCTCGGCATAGGTACTAAGCATATCGATAACCCAACTTCCACCGTGCAAGACTCCGGCTCTCGCCTAGACGCGGCCTCGGCTTTCTTGGCCGCGGTTTCCTGGCCGCGGTATCGGAGATTTAGCCAAATTTCTACGACAGCTCTTATAGTCCAGGTATTAATACTAGTACTACTACTCGTGGTAGTATCCCGCATAATTGGACACTACAACTGCGGGTGCTTCACTTCACCATCTCTGAACGCACCTCACAGTCACCATTTGCAAATTCGCACAGTATATCCATAGTTTCCAATCTTACCTCCACTGGTATTTCGCCAGACACACGTGCACCTCAGGCACGAGTACCTTCCCCTTCCCTCTTACCCCAATTGAGCCATTAGCTCAAATTATCTACCTACTTTACCTATTTACCTACCGTACTTGCCTACTAGTAGTACTTACTACCTACTGTGTCTGGCCAGACGGGCTCGTTAAAACTCCTCTGCTGCCTCCTCCAGGTCTCCATCTCCCTCAGAGAGGAAGATGCTTTCCCGCTCGGCATTGATCCGCTTGGGATCCAGCAGGTATCACCACTTTCCCCACCATCCCTTTTGGGCCGAGCACGGCTCCAACGTGAAGCTGTTGGCTAAGGGCATCACAGACTACCACCATGCAGGGTCTCGGGGATGAGGTCGCGTGTGGCCTCCGCAAACCATCTCACACGCTTCAGTGTTCCGTTCAGTAGGGGCTTAATCACGGTGGGCGTCTCCCTGGAGCCCGGCAAATTCGGTCTCGTGATGAAGGGTACCCCCGAGGAACTCGAACCCCTTGACGGCGAGGATCGCGGGGAGGGCCAAAAGTTCATCAAAATGCAAGCCAATGTATTCCCTCTCTTCTGTCTCTTTCCGTGCGTGACTGACAGCTTGAATACAGCCCGGAACTGTGGATGCGGTGAGTGCCCTGGTCCACTGCCCGTCGGAACATCGCAGGCCCTAAACCTTCTCCTCAAGAGATAACTGCAGATGTGGATCATGCGTAAACAAAGACACTCGTCAACGGAGCTTCGACACTTTCCAGGTACCCGTTCTAAGGCCGCCAGTACTCTCGCCCATTGCTAATCGTTCGGTCCTCAGATCAGTCGCGCTATCCGTGCCGAAAAGGCATCGTTAGACCCCAAAAAAGGGAGGATGGAAATTACATGTAAATATAAACAAACCCCCTCCCCCTCCTGAAACGCCGAGCGATGATTTCAAACTAATACTTCGCTAGGGTCGGATGGCCACACGTCTACGCATACCTCGTCGTGGGTCCAGCGTGCCATCCTTCGGATGAGGGACCCTAGAATGACGCAGACCCGGCAGCTCTGGGATGCAAAGGCCTTGGAATCCGCGCCCAGGCCAAAGGTCTCGTTCCATAGTTTCGAGCAGGCCGCCGGTCGTCCCAAAGAAAGTATGACTGCTTTGATGAGCCATCTTGTGAGTCAGCGCACCACCAGCCAGACTGTCCTGTGCTTATTTGAATAGCATGAGCGCGGATTTTGTTTCATCGACAGAACACCACCCGGCCCTGAAGCCAGCAAGTGGATGCTCCAACAGATAGGGCCGATTCGTGAGACGCACTATGGAGGCTTTTACGACTTCGTACCAGACCTTTCTTCGGCGGACACGGCATACACGAATCTGGCACTGGACCCTCACACGGACACGACCTACTTCACAGACCCAGCGGGGCTGCAGTCATTCCACATGCTCTCTCACACACCTCCCCCGGGCCACAAGGGGGGGGGAAAGGAACTGGGAGGCAAGTCGATCCTAGTCGACGGCTTCATGGTGGCGGAAAAGATGCGCGAGCTTCACCCGGAGGACTTCGAGACCCTCCGCCGCGTGCCTATCGCATGGCACGCAAGTGGGAACCGAGATGCCCCCATCATCCCAGACAGGCGTTACCCGGTCATTGAAACGGCCGGGGATGGCCCATCAGCGGAGATTCGCCGCATCCGGTGGAACAATGACGATCGAGGTCTGGTGCCACTTGAGGATGCCGAAAAGTGGTACGAGGCAGCCAGGAAGTGGGCTGCGATGGTGAAGAGCCCGGAGTACCAGTATCTATTCCAACTCGAGCCGGGACGCATGCTGGGTAGGAGCCCTAACTCTCGGTCGTTGTCAGGGATCAAAGCTGATGATTTCCAGTCTTCGATAACTGGCGTCTTCTCCACGGGAGGACCGCTTTCGAGGGACTTAGGCGGATATGCGGCGCATACAGTATGTACTTCAACCCCACACCTCACCCACCCCCCCAACCCCCTCTTTCCTCTTTTCCTGTCCCGATTTGAGGAGGGGCGGACGTACGTGGGACGTCTTTTCTTTTGCTTACACGCGACCAACAGTTAACCGGGATGATTTCCACGCTCGATGGCAACTCACAAGGCCCTTCAAGTACTATGGGCAGTTGGCCAGCTGCAACCTCACCCAGGACTACCCCACCATTGCCGCCCAGCCAATATCCTTCGACCTGGAGAATGTAAATTAAAACATTGAAAGGGCCGGGGAGGAGGTCAATGCAGCTCTTTCTGAAGGAATTGGCGAACAAGAAGGAAGTCGGGGGGTTGAAGATCCGCTCCCGAGAGACGCCAATGAATCAACGGGAAGGGGGGATCTTCCGAATGGCCTTCGGCGTTTCCTGTAGGGAAGCGTTCTGGTCGTGGGTGGCCGCCGGTAGCTTCCGGAAAGTGTTCGCGTACGTATGTCCTCCTCCCAGATGTGCCATCGCGCCTTTATAGTGTAGGACCAGCGTCGCTCCAGCGTTATTCAGGGGTTTCCATATATTTGGGCTTTAAGCCCAAGCACATATGCCGCACCCACCGAGGCGCATCGAGTCACAATCCTGAATAAGAGATTCTATTCAACATATCAGCTATTGAATCGAACCATATACATAACCCCGGCCCCAGACCTTTGGCGTGTGTCAACTTGCTACTCTAGATTCCTCCCCTCCTCACATCACGCAAGCTTCACATGGCATACGGCTCACGAGAGAGAGAGAGAGGGAGAGAGAGAGAGACAGAGAGAGAGAGAGGGAGAGAGAGAAAACAAAACAAAACAAAAATAAGACACATCCAATATATCCACGATGGGAAGTCCCAACCCAGACCAGGGTCACACATCCATCAGGCCCCGCAGCTCCATGGCGGGGCAGCCAACAGCGACATGCCAGCCAACTGCCCCTCCTGTTAAAGCGCGCCTCTCACAAGAGCCCCTCGCCCTCGCGGGGTGCCGTGATGGTTCGGCGAGGTTTCTGGTCCCTCCATTTCGCCCGAAGTGGGCTCCCAGTATTATTACGCCGAGGCTCCAGCAACGGAACCAGCAAAAGGGACGAAGATGTTGAAATCCGCCCAAGTCAGAGAAGTTGGACCCAGCAGTGAGGCCGCCACAGCGAAGATTGGCTTTATCCGGGCGAGGATAGTCAGGTAGTACGTAAGGAACTCATCCCGCGTACCCACCGGTCATACCTCGAGCAGGGATGCACATCCGCTGGCACTGCCTGGCACACGTCACGGCACATCTGTGGAGAGAGAGCTCGGTGGTGTTTTGCGCGCGGTTGAATTAAAAAATTTAAAAATGTCGCACGATTGCGCCGAGAGGCGTCGATGGCAGAGGTCGGATCCTCGCTGGGTCTTGACGGCAAAATGATCAGGTTTCCATATAAAGCAGCTGGACCACTTTTGTCCGTGTATCGCTCCCGGCCTTTTGCTGCTTCTTGCCTTTGAAATTCTAACCTCCTCGACGATCAGATACGCCCTCTAACGAGCCCCTCTTAAACCCTTTAGGTACCTGGTATTACTTATTACTACTATCCCACCGTGACGAGAAGCTCGACCCCTCGAACCCCCCAAAAAAGAGCATTCGAGATGGCTGCCGATATGAAGAATGGCGCTTTCCCCCACGATAACATGGACATCCCCAAGAGTGACCGTGTCCTCCCACTCTTCTCCCTGAAGGGCCGCACTGCCATCGTCTCTGGTGCTGGCGCTGGTATCGGCCTTGCCGTGGCCCAGGGCCTCGCCGAGGCTGGTGCCAACGTGGCTATCTGGTACAACAGCAACAAGCAGGCTCTGGTCGAGGCCGAGAACATTGAGAAGACGTATGGTGTCAAGTGTAAGTCGCGTGAAGCTACCAACAAACCCGCAGTCCGCGGGATAGAAGTGAGCGGAACTGACATGAACCCCCAACAGGCCGCGCCTACCAGGTCAACGTCATCTCTGCCGACGCCGTGGACAAGGCCATCAACGAGATTGTCCAGGAGTTCAATGGCCGTCTGGACGTCTTCGTCGCTAACTCGGGCATCGCGTGGGAGGACGGTGCCTTCATCGACGGCCCCGCGGAGACAGCCAAGAAGGTCATGGCCGTCAACGTCGACGGTGTTATGTGGTGCGCCAAGTCGGCGGGAGCGCACTTCCGCCGCCAGAAGAAGGAGGGAACCACGATCGACGGCAAGCCGCTGGATAACTTTGTCGCTGGGAGCTTCATTGCCACCGCCTCTATGAGCGGCAGCATCGTCAACATTCCCCAGCTGCAGGCCGTCTACAACAGCTCCAAGGCGGCTGTCATCCACTTCTGTAAGTCTCGTCCCCGTCCGGCGTGCGATTTTGTGATCTCGAGCTGACTTCGTCATAAAAGGCAAGAGCTTGGCTGTCGAGTGGGTCGGCTTCGCCCGCTGCAACACCGTCTCCCCCGGCTACATCCAGACAGAGATCTCGGCCTTTGCGGACGCCAATATCAAGAGTCAGTGGAAGGACAAGACTCCCATGGGGTACGTGACATGCCAGAAGAGGCCTCCCCATTTCAACCCAGCGTGGAAATGCTAACCGACGCTCTAAAAGCCGCGAGGGTGTCGTCAACGAACTCAAGGGTGCGTTCCTGTACCTTGCCTCCGACGCCGCCTCCTACACGACCGGCCTTGACATGATTGTCGACGGCGGCTACAGCCTCCCTTAAGCGACGTGCCCGACGGACAACAATTCGCGGACGAAATATCATAGAAGGGGTTTCGAGGAATAGACACGAAGACGACCGACCTTAAGACGATTGGCGGTCCTCTCGGCGGACACTAGCGAGGCAGCCGGATTTGCTTCAGGCCAGAGCCGCTTATGACGAGATGATGAATACAGACAGACACTCCTCCCATTCAACGAATGGAAATGTGCGCGACGACAGTGTTTTTCGGCTCTCATGTGTGTGTGTGTGTGTGTGTGTGTGTGTGCATAGTCGTTGCGAAGCGCCAGGGGAAATTGGTAGCAATGCTGAGGTCACTTCCAAGGCAACGAACGGGGCGCAACACGTGGGAGCAAGTTCGTGGCCTGCAAACTGCGTTCGTTAGATCCCGGCGGTCGAGCTGTAGGGTGCAATGTCGTGCAGGTGAGGTTGAAAGAATCTAGACTCCGAATACTCCATTGTCTTTTAGTGATCTGGGGATCGCGCATGGTCCATCAAATGTTTTTGAGATGGAAGCAGGAGACAATGGAGGGAGGGGTCCCAATGGCGAATTGTTGCCGCAATGCGTGGAACAGGTACCCGAGCTAATATCAGCTGGTACTCACGGATGGCTGGGAAACAAGGGGAATGACTACGTACACAGCAATTGGGTCAACTGTAACACCGCCACTTGGACGACCCTGGCACCCACCACTCAACGCCTCCCAACGTGGGCCACCCATTCCTCCCCCGCCGAGTCGGGCTCACACCAGTGACACCACCTGCATCCATTGCTTGCCCCTCTCCACCAGTTGCTATTGCCTTACCTTACTACCAGGTACTGTACCTTGGGTGTTAACTCTGGGGCCCTGCTGTGCAGCTGCAACTCCATCCATCCTAGAACCGGCCCAGCATCTTTCTTCCTGCAACACCCCTCTGACAGCAGAGATTGCACGAACCTGCGCCCGCGGCTCCCGACGACTCACATCGCTTTTCGTGCCGACCCCTCTACCCTCGTCGCTCGTCTGGCCAGCTCCAGGACCACAGCCCATCCGGAGATTCTGACCCGCCGCCAAGTGGCCCCCCTCTGACGCCTTCCAAAACACCTCCTATCCGCCACCCAGCGACAGCCATGGAGCCCGAGGGCGAGGCCGGCTCCTTCGAGGGCCGTCGCACACAGCAGGTCGATAATGCTATCCGTGCGATCCAGGAGAAGAAGCCTCTTCCCGAGATTGACTTCTCGATCCACACTATGGAAGACGGCACCCAGGTCAGCACCCAGGAGCGCGTATGCAAAGGTATGTCTCTGTGTGTTGGATGTCGATTACCCCACCATGACCTCCCACAACCCGCCACTTCCCACCTGCTCGAATCCTGGCTTCAATGACGAGACGAGGATCTACCTCGCCGGTATTGTGCGGCGCGGGACGGTGAATTTCGAAAAAGAAAAACAAGCACCAGTTGCTGACTGCATGTCCTGTTTACAGATGTCCAGGCGCCAGCTACCACGCTGCCAACCGACGAACAGTTCTACGAAGACGAGACGCGCTCCAAGCCCGATATCAATTTTCTCAAGCAGCACTTCTACCGAGAGGGTCGCTTGACCGAGGAGCAGGCCCTGTTTATTATCAGGAAGGGGACCGAGGTCCTGCGAGCCGAACCCAACCTCCTCGAGATGGACGCCCCTATCACAGTCTGTGGTGATGTCCACGGCCAGTACTACGACTTGATGAAACTGTTCGAGGTCGGCGGCGACCCTGCCGAGACCAGGTATCTCTTCCTCGGAGACTACGTCGATCGCGGCTACTTCAGTATAGAGTGCGTGCTCTATCTGTGGTCGCTCAAGATCCACTACCCCAACACCTTGTGGCTCCTGCGGGGGAATCACGAGTGTCGCCACTTGACCGACTACTTCACCTTTAAGCTGGAGTGCAAGCACAAGTACTCCGAGACTATTTACGAGGCCTGCGTCGAGTCCTTTTGCTCCCTACCGCTGGCTGCTGTTATGAACAAGCAGTTCCTGTGTATCCACGGCGGCTTGAGCCCCGAGCTACACACCCTCGACGACATTCGCAGCGTGCGTCCCGTCCAGCTTTTTTTTTTCAATCTTACAAAGCTAACCAGAACTATAGATCGACCGCTTCAGGGAGCCCCCCACCCAGGGCCTGATGTGCGACATCCTTTGGGCAGACCCTCTCGAGGACTTTGGTCAGGAAAAAACTAGCGAATACTTCCTGCACAACCATGTCCGAGGGTGTTCCTACTTCTTCTCCTATCCCGCCGCCTGCGCTTTCCTGGAGAAGAACAACCTGCTGTCGATCATCCGGGCCCACGAGGCCCAGGATGCGGGTTATAGAATGTACCGTAAGACGCGTACGACGGGGTTCCCCAGTGTCATGACCATCTTCTCCGCTCCGAACTACCTCGACCTCTACAACAACAAGGCCGCCGTTCTCAAGTACGAGAATAACGTGATGAATATCCGCCAGTTCAACTGCACCCCTCACCCGTACTGGCTGCCCAACTTTATGGATGTTTTCACGTGGTCCCTGCCGTTCGTGGGTGAGAAGATTACGGACATGCTCATCGCCATCTTGAGCATTTGCTCCGAGGAGGAGCTCAAGGACGAGACGCCCACGACGACCTCGCCCGGGTCCCTGACCTCGCCCACGGCGACTGGCGATGCCGAGGACCCAAACTCGATCGAGTTCAAGCGGAAGGCGATCAAGAACAAGGTCCTTGCCATTGGACGCATGTCTCGCGTCTTCCAGGTGCTCCGAGAAGAGTCAGAGAAGGTCACGGAGCTCAAGACTGTCTCCGGCGGCCGCCTACCTGCCGGTACGCTCATGATGGGTGGCGAGGGCATCAAGGATGCCATCAAGACTTTCGAGGATGCCAGGAAGGTCGACTTGCAGAACGAGCACCTGCCTCCGTCGCATGAGGAGGTTGTGAAGCACCAGGAGGAGGAACTTCAGCAGGCGCTGCAGAAGGCGGCAGAGGATGCGGAGAATGATACGAAGCTGCAGCAGCTTTCTAGGAGGCTTAGCACGTGAGCACCCCCGCCGCCACCCTTCGTTCCCGTCCGTCGGAATAGAAGCGAACGAGACTGACATGACTATGCAGGGACCGCAAGAACCGGACATCGAAATAAAAGCATGAATGTATGAGTAGCATTACGGCCGACGAGCCTACGAACCGCACGACTGGAACGATGCGCGTCCGACGTACAAAGACAAAATATGATTTATGCCCCCTCCCGCCCTTCTTGGCTTCAAGGGAAAAAAAAGCAACCCACCCTAGCTCAATTCACTTCGAGAGTACCTTTTCTTTCCCAGTTTAGCTACATACCCGGGTCAGGCAATCGTCAAAACGAGAGAAAGCAGGCGAGCGCGCGCGGAAACGAAGGTCAACCCTTCGGTCACTAGATGTGTTGTTTTGTTTCGCATTCAGGTTGGAAAGTTTTTCGACGAGGGAGAGTCTCCGGATAGATGGTGATCAGCCCTTGAGGCCCCCTGCTTCCTATCTCCTCCCCGCCCTCCTTGTTTGGTTTGAGTGCGGAATAATGAACGAATAAATGACCTCGAAGTAGATTAGGAATCGCAAATCTATTTGAGTAGCCGTTTATCCGTGTTGCTTGCGCATGTGTACACCCGTTTTTGGTGGAACTGAAGAACAGTGATCATCTGTCTTGTGGTGGACATCTAGCCTAGATGCGGTACTGAGTAGACGGGGTGTGGCTGGCCGGACAGCAGATAATACAGGCGCCCTGTAATCGAGCTCCCCATCCTTGACTGTGCAACCAGCTGACTCCAGGCATGGGGGGAATGTCCGGGTACAAGGCAGACACTATTACGTAGACGCATCCTAACGACGTATGCGATGCCTCCTTATGGTGCGTATCCCGTACCTTGCATCCAATTTGCCTCTGGGTGTCTCGGGTCGAGTGATGTGTAACTAGGTAGGATAAAGGGGCTCGATTAGAGAGCATGAATCGAATAACTGGCAGGGTACGAGAACGTCTCGTCCACTCAAACATCTCATCTGGGTGTCTATCAAGAGACGAAACGCGTTCTTTGGCATGAGCCATGGTATCCTTGGTGAAGGCTTTCCTTGCGCCGTGACGGTAAGAACCCCGGGTGACCATGCTCAGTACATTTTACGGAGGTGAGATAACGTTGCTCCGTACGAAGCAGGTGGCGTAAAACGAGAGGTGTGAACAACTTTGGGAGATGGTAAGTGCCCGCAGGGAAAGCATGCGGATCCTAGAACCACTGCATGTGAAGAAGGCACTCTTCGTCATCGAACTAGGTATGCCAACCATCACAGGACCCGCTGCGCAAGCTCCAAGAGATCATAAAACGCCTCCCGCTGCACACTCCCCGCGCCTGCACCCTCCAGGCCCAAGCCCAGGATGAGCGTCCGCCTGTCGTCCGGGGCGCGCAGGGACACCTGGCTCGCGATCTGGGCGGCGTACAGCTGGCCCAGGGTCTCGCGGTCCTCGCCGCCGCCGCCCAGGAGCGTCTTTGGCGTGAGGTGCGTTGAGGGGAGGAGGCTGTGGGTGGTGGCGGTGGGGAGGGTCATGTCGACGAGGCCGGCGGAGGAGCCTGTGAGGGGGACTTGTATCTGCAGGTTGTTCTCAGCTTAGTTACCCTTTTCTTTGCAGAGTTTCTGCTTTTATTTCTGGGGAGGGGGGCCCCGGGAGTGAGAAGAGGGGCAGGGGTGGCGTGTACCCATTGTGAGAGGCGGCCGCGCTGGGAGATGGTGAGGAGGATCTTGTCGGAGAAGTCGAGGCGGGTTATCTGGGTTGGGACGTCGCCCACGGTGCCTGTGGTTTCGCGGCTGGGGGCTGGGAAGTCATCTTCTCTGACGTCGAGGGTTGTCATGGTTTGGGGCTTGCTCCGAGGGTGGAGTTGTGCGTCCGGTCCGGGAGGATGATGAGAGTGAGGTTAGGTGGGATGTACAAATGGGATGTGCGGATAGGTACCCGGGCGGTGGTCAGCTTGGGTGGGCGGGACGGGATCAAAACCCCCCACCACCACCTAAGGAATTGACCTGGTTCTTCATCTACAAATACACCCTTAGGTCCCAATTTTGTGTGTCGTTTTCACCGGAGCGAGCTTCTGATTTTATTACGAGTTTGTCAACTAATACTGCAGCATACTTGGAAGTCATCATCTTCCAACAAGCTCTCCACGCGGACAATTTTGAGCATAACAAGTCTCTACCTAGGTACTATAGTACCTGTAACCAAATGAATATAAATCCAGTACTACTAAGTAGGCAAGTAGCTACACAATTGATAACCATACGTATACACACACACTAATCATACAAGTGCCAACATATGGTAATAATCATGTAATAACAGCACAATACTCATACATCCTAATGATTACTACCTGATACTAGTAGCATCAGGTACAGAGTACAGTCCAAATATCACACAGAAAGCGGCGTGGGGCAGCTGCAGGTGCCACCACCAACGCTAGCAATTCGAGACTGCGCTAACCCGGATTGGACAAGCCCCACTAAAGAATTTCGAGACTCTCAATGAAGGAAATATCAACTCGAAAGTCGGTCTTCTTTGAGAGTTGGAAGCCAACGATACAACATCTACCATGGGCAAATTCGTTCCCCGGCAAAGGAAGCACAAGGTGCTCGCGCGCCAGAAGGCGCAGGAAGGAGCACAACATGAAATCGAGGATACCAACCAGGAAATTATCCAGCCCTCATCGCAGCGGAAGAAGGACCTGGAAGGGAAGAAGCAGCAGATGAAACAGCAGCTTCGCGATGAGGGCACCGTCGCCAGTGGGAAGAAGGCCAAGCGTCTGGAGAAGTACATCGACAACAAACTGCGCAAGGATGAGAATCGCGAGCTCATGGCCAAGCTCGCCGCCACCAAGGTCGATACGAGCCTGTTCAGCAGCAGCAAGACCCTGGGCACGGCCCGCGAGACGAAGAGGCAGCAGCTTCGGAGGGCTATGAGAGAGCACAAGGCAGGGATCAACGGAGATGCGGCGGCTCTTTATGAGATGCGGCGAGAAATCGGTCCAGACTCGGGCACAGATGACGAGGATGGTGGTGATGATGATGATGGAGGCAAGGGGGCGTCTCGCGACCACGCGCAAGACGGCGCGGACATCGGAAAGGTCCGACATACAGAACCATCACCACAGTCCCGGGCGGAACCATCATCCGTCGCGGCTGCCCCGGCGGCAGGTGCCGGTCTCAAGAGGCCCCTCGAGCTAGATGACGAAGGGCGGCCAGTCATCCCCAAGAGGCAGAAGCGCGGCGGCGTCAAGTCGAAGTTCTCAGTCGCCCAGTCCAAGGTCCCGATCGAGGAGGAGGAACCTGATTCCGACGAGTGGAATGGGTTATCCAGCGACGGCGACGATGGTTCGCAGTCTGGGGCTTCCTCGGGGGAGGAAGGTGGTAGTAGCGCGGAAGGCAGCGTCTCTGAGGATGGCTCATTGGAAAGCTCGCGGAGTGACGACGACGACGACGACGACGACGACGACGACGACGACGACGACGACGATGACGAAGACGATGACGAAGAGACGAGGCCCAGGATGTCCGGCTTCAAGGCATGGGCTCAACAACAGCGTAACGAAGCCCTCGGTTTCCAGCCAACCTCCACAACAACAACAAATATGGAAATACCAAAGCCAGAGAATTTCGTCCCGCGCGCCCCAGAGCAGGACCCATTGCCAAAGGAACTGTTGCCCACAGAGCGAGACGACCGCAAATCTTTCAGCGTTGCAGTTTCCCGAACTCCGGAGATACAGGAAGGCCGGCTGAAACTGCCTGTCGTCTCTGAAGAACAGAGGATCATGGAGGCGATTCACAATCACGACATTGTGGTGATTTGCGGTGCGACTGGGTCCGGAAAGACGACGCAGGTGCCGCAGTTCCTCTACGAAGCCGGCTACGGGTCGCCGGACTCTCCCACCCCCGGGATGATCGGTATCACGCAGCCACGACGTGTCGCCGCCGTGAGCATGTCGAAACGTGTCTCGACCGAGCTAGGAGATCACTCAGACAAAGTGGCCTACCAGATCCGCTTCGAGGGCTCTGTCAACGCGAAAACAGCCATCAAGTTCATGACCGACGGTGTGCTTTTACGCGAGGTCGCCGACGACATCACTCTAAAGAAGTACTCAGTCATTGTGATTGACGAAGCTCACGAGCGGAGTGTCAACACGGACGTCTTGATTGGCATGCTTAGCCGCGTTATCAAACTGAGGACCCAACTCGCCCAGGAGGATCCCAAGGTGAAGCCCCTGAAGCTAGTCATCATGTCGGCGACGCTGAGGATAGAGGACCTCACGATGAACCCGAGACTTTTCGCCACACCGCCGCCGGTTCTCGAGGTCGAGGGCCGCCAGCATCCTGTTACCATGCACTTTTCGCGACGGACGACACACGACTACGTCGAGGAAGCCTTCCGCAAGATCAGTCGCGGGCACAAGAAGCTTCCCCCCGGCGGGTTCCTTGTTTTCTTGACGGGCCGCAATGAGATTGTGCAACTGAGCAAACGCCTCAAGACAGCCTTCGGAGGACTGAAAACTGTTGAAGCGCCCAAGGTGCGCATACCGGCAACAGCCGCGCCAGTGGAGGTGGAGGACATTGAGTTTGGCGATGTCGACGACAGGAACGGTGATGAGTTTGATGAGATACCATCAGAGGATGAGGATGACGACGAAAACGACGAGGACGAGTTTCAGATCGAAGAGGATCAGGAAGCCGCGCCGCTCAAGGCCCAGGTGCTGCCCCTGTACTCGCTGCTCCCAACCTCGGAACAGATGCGTGTGTTCGAGCCACCGCCCGAAGGCACCCGGCAGATCATATTAGCAACCAACGTCGCGGAGACCAGTCTGACCATCCCCGGTACGCGCTACGTCTTCGACTGCGGCAGGTCCAAGGAGAGGAAGTACGATGCTCTCACGGGGGTTCAGAGCTACGAAGTCGGCTGGATCAGCAAGGCGAGCGCCAACCAACGTGCTGGTCGTGCCGGCCGAACCGGCCCTGGCCACTGCTACAGGCTGTATTCTTCGGCCGTGTATGAGCGGGACTTTGCCGAATACGCTGACCCGGAGCTCCTCCGGATGCCTATCGAGGGTGTCGTCCTCCAGCTTAAGGCTATGAATATACACCACGTGGTCAACTTCCCCTTTCCTACCCCACCCGATCGACGAATGCTGGCAAAGGCAGAGAAGACCCTGGCTTACCTGTCCGCACTCTCTTCCTCGGGCCGCATTACCGAGATGGGCAAGAGCATGTCCATATTCCCCCTCGCACCACGCTTCTCGAGGATCCTCCTCATGGGACACTTGCACGGGTGTCTCCCGTACGCCATCGCCATGGTGGCCGGCCTGTCCGGCGCAGAGATATTCCTCCCAGAGAACCAGGCCGTGCCGGCCCTAGCAGCCGACCACGACACCGGCATCCGCACGACGGCCAACGTCATCGCCGAGGACCGCCAGGCTAACGCGCGCAAGCTGTTCAACGAGGTCCACAGGAACTTCTGCTCCCTGGACGACAAATCGGATGCCATGAAGCTCCTCCAGGTGGTCGGGGAGTTCGCGCACGCGCCGAACGAGGAGTGGTGCAAGAACCATTTTGTGCGGTACAAGGTGCTCCAGGAGATCCAGCAGCTCCGCAGGCAAATCACGGATATCGTGCGCGCCAATGTCCCCGCCTTCGCCGGCCTCGCGTTCGAGGCGAAGCTGGGCCGCCCCTCGCCGAAGCAGGTGGCCGCGCTGAAGCAGATGGCCGCGCTCGGGTTCATCGACCAGGTCGCCATACGCGCGGATCTGACGCCGAATCCGCCGGAGCTGTACCGCAAGCCGAGACGGCCGATCGACGTGCCCTATCTCCCTCTCTTCCCGCTGCAGGGCCAGAACGACGACATGGACCGGTGTGTGTACATCCACCCGGGCTCTCCGATGGCCCATCTGAGCATACAGGAATGTCCCGAGTACATTGTGTATTCGTATCTGCAGAAGGCCATCCCGCAAGGGCTGAACCCGGAGAAGAAGGCCAAGACGAGGATGCATTCCCTCACGGACGTCTCGGGGGCCCAGCTGGCCGGTTTGGCCAAGGGTACACCGCTGATCAGCTACGGCAAGCCCATCAAGGAGGTCAAGGTATCGCGCGACCCGGTGAGCGGGGCGCAGACTCGCGAGTGCTTCGTGGTGCCGTACCTGAGGGCGGAGAACGCGGTGGGGCAGGGGTGGCCGCTGCCTGTGAAGAAGGTGAAGCAGAAGAAGCTTGCTGATAGGGGGTGGGTTGTGGTGGATTAGACGGATGCCTGGAGTACGAGTAGCGATACGTTATTACAGTCCGATCAGTGATGGTCATGAACAATGAATGCTCCGAAAATTCCTGTGCCTTGTCTATTCTTCCATTCCCGGAACGCCTTGCTTCCCAATATTATAACCACTGTCTTCGCATAATTCGACCCATGTCCCATCTGTGCTGCGGCCTCGTTTCACATGGAGACCTCGCGTCTCATGCTTCTACGCCACGGGTATTTCCAATATGTGATGCCGGACGAACCCCTTTTAAATATCCCCCCTCTCTCTCTCCCATTCCAGCCAAACCACTGTTATGACGCCGACGGAGTCGTAGCCGCAGATCCCTTGTGTTTGCTCTTCCTCCTCTTCATCTTGGGCATGGTCGCCGACTTCGGTGTCTTCTCCTTTCCATCCTTTTTATCATCCACCTTTGTATTGATCTTTGGCCCATTCATGCCGCCGATGCCATTCTGCTGCGCCAGCTGCGGCGGCGGCACCGGTTTCCGCCCGGTCGACGACAGGTGGAACTCGCCGGGCCGTCCCGTGATGGGGTTCTCGTCAATGTAGTCGCCGCCGTAGCGCATGTGGATCATGAAGGCTTCCTCTGCGGCTCGCTCCATGGATATGTCGTCGGTCTTTGGTGCGCCGGCCGTGGGTGGGGGTTTGGTCGCAGTTTCGGGCATGGGGGTGCCTTCTTTTGATTCTTGGGGTTTCGAGGGTTTGGTCTGGGGTTGGTGGCTGCTGCTTGGCAGGTGGTAGACGTGGCCTAGGGATGGGCGCCATCTTCGGACGCTTTCGGCCTCGGGTAGGGCCTTTGACATGGCGTGCGAAATCGACATCTGGAGAAGGTTTAGTGGCCAGTTCATCGGAGCTGGTTGGGGTCAGCTGTGGGTGGACTCACGATGCGCGAGGCCAAGATATCCCCCAACGTCGGCGCCATATAGATATTCTCCCCAACGATAAAATACGAAGCATGAATAGCAATGTCATCATCCTCCTGATACCGCTTCCGCCTCGTCTGCTTGCGTATCACCCAGACACCCGTGCCCATCCCGGGGCCCGTCTCGGCCGGCTCCTCGCCGACGATGAACTCGAGCCCGGACATGGTGCGCAGACGGCCCTCGAAGGCCTCGCGGGTCTGGATGTAGTGGTACATGGCCGGATTGCTCATTGCCTGGCTCATGATGACGGCGTTGTTGGAGGTGCGCTCGAAGAAGGGGGATTCGGCGAAGTAGAAGAGGATGGTGTTGGAGTGGAGGGCGCCGAGGTGGGCGATTGCTTGGGGGGAGCGCCATTGGATTTCGTCGAGCGGGGGATCGTTTGGGTTGGCCATTTTGGGTAGGGTGTGAGGGGGAGTGTTGTTCGCCTCGCCTCTTTGTCGTGTGGGTTGGGAGGTTGGAGGTTGGAGGTTGGAGGTTCGTGGGGATGGATGGAGCTTTGGAGGAAGCTCGGTGACGTGCAAGTTGGTTGGACCCCACTGCGCCTACTGCAGGTGCGGCTGACAGGGCGGTTCAATTCCGCCCGCCAGCCTCTGGGACCGGCAACTCCCAACCTTGCCTCAATCACTATCCACACGACGACACCAATCCTGCGCACTCCCATCGGCAGTGACACACACAATAAATCCACCGACTACAAATCTACACATCGGTCCGAGCAAGAGACGACAGACACTAAAAAAAAAAAAAAAAAAAAAAAAATCGGTCATGGATCTCCTCTCCACGGTCCGCAAGTCGGGCTCAAGAGGCGGCGTCAACTTTAGCTGGGACGAAGTCGCGAACTCGTCCCACCGCGAGAACTACCTCGGCCATAGCCTAAAAGCCCCGGTGGGACGATGGGCAAAGGGTCGAGACCTCAACTGGTACGCCAACGCAGGCGGCGCGAGCGGCGGCCCGACGGACGAGACGGAGGCGGAGCGCCTCGAGAGGGAGCGCAAGGAGGAGCTGCGCAGGGTTAAGGAGGCAGAGGAGGATGCCATGGCTAAGGCCATGGGGCTGCCACCGCCAAGGAGGGATACGTCTGGGGCGAATGCTGTGGAGGTTGGTGCGCAGCGGGGGAAGGTTGGGCCTGAGAGCGGTCGTCCGCCTGCGGCCCTGGGGGAGGAAGGGGAGAAGCGAGGGCATTCACGGAGACATGGGGATGGGGAGAAGCGGGAAAGGCGACGTCAACGGAGCAGGAGCAGGAGCCGGAGCAGAGATCGTGAGAGGCACCGAGGGCGTCGTGAGCACGGCAGACATAGGGATCGGAGTCGCGATAGGGGAGGTAGAGAGGCGCGGAGGTCGCGGCGGGAGCGGAGCCGGAGTCGAGATCACGAGGGCCGTGATAGGCGTCGAGACCATGACGACCGTGCAAGGCGTCGTGACTACGAGGGCCGCGAAAGGCATCGGGAGCACGAGGGTCGTGAGAGGCGTCGGGGAGATGGGAGCAGGGAGAGGCGTCGGTCCAGGTCAAGGGACCGCCATGGACGGAGCTTTAGTCCGCGGAGGCAGGATTGATAAAAGTACCGAAGGCGACCGCCAACTTGAGGCAGACTCAGAATGACAATATTTGAAATACCCATCCATGTGAGCCGAAGTTTTAGTTTAGCCTTGGTCCCGATGATGCGACTTTGAATGGTACCTAAGGTACCTAAGTACTATTACAGTACTAGTAGTAACACTCGTATTCGTAAGCTTGTGAGAAAGGCGCCAGTGACGCGCAGTTGATGATTCCAGGGTTCCACCATTCCCCCCGGCCCCTCCCGCCTGTCACGCCCTGAGACTAATTACCAGGTAATAAGGTATTAGTAGTCGTACAACAGCTGCCGCCTGCACGTCACGTCTCCCACATCGACTTGTCAGCCTCGGGCAAAGGCTGTGAATAACTTCCCGCCACCCACCCCCGTAATACTCGGATCAAGAAGCTTCTTCCGGGCGTCTTCTAGTGCCTCATCTTAATATTTACCACACAGATTACTTGCTGGCCAAGCGGTGAACTGTACACGCCGAGACCCTAGACCTGCCTGGAAGCCGGAACTTCCTTTCCACTCGCTCGGCCTCCCACGACTGCACTCGATCCTAACAGCCACCTACTACGCCCCGTCTCTGCCTCCCGGTTTGTCACCTGAGCGTCTCTGACTCATTGTCCGAAACTCTCGTCATCTTCAGCCCTTTATACCTAAAGATGCCCGCCTGATCTCCTCGGAATTCTACCCAACATCGGGAGAGACATACCGCCAGACCATATCCGCCATGGACTACTCGCGGATGCGCGCCGCCGCGCTGCGAGACGGCGAGGACGAGGAGGCCGTTACCGTCGATACCCGGGCCCTGATCGACAAGGTTCTCGCCAGATACTCGGGCGAGTGGACGACATTGCGAGAACTCATCCAGAATGCAGCCGATGCCCAAGCCACGACCGTCACCGTCAAGTGGGAGACCCTCCCATCCACCCAGGTGCCCATGCCCAATACCGCCGACCGCTCCGAGCTGCTCAAGCACACGATATCCAACCATACCCTCCGCCGTCTGGTCGTGCAGAATGACGGACAGCCCTTCACAAAGACGGACTGGGGCCGGCTAAAGAGGATCGCCGAGGGAAACCCCGACGAGACCAAGATCGGCGCGTTCGGCGTGGGCTTTTACAGTGTCTTTGCCGACTGCGAGGAACCTTTTGTCAGCTCCGGCAGCGAGGCCATGGCATTCTACTGGAAGGGGAATGCCCTCTTCACCAAGAAGTCCCAGATCCCCCAGGACCAAGCGAGTCGCCACACCACCTTCGTTCTGGACAACCGGAACACCACTACGCCTATACCGAATCTCCTCTCCATTGCCCAGTTCTTGGCCACCAGCCTGACTTTTGTCGCTCTGCAGAATATCGAGTTCTGGATCGATGACTATCAGATCCTCTCTCTGCAGAAGAAGACCTCGCCCAGTGTTGCCCTGCCACTCCCGCGGGATCTGGAGACCCGGACCAAGGACGGCCTCATGAAGGTGGTGGACGTTGCGCGAACAAGCACGCAGATAGATGCGACATTCATAAACGCAGTAGGGTGGAAACCTCAAGCAAGCGCCTCCAGGCCCAGGTCCTCCGACGGATCTGGATCCACAGAAACAAGCTCGCTTCGATCTTTTTTTGCCAAGTTCACCTCGAGTACTAATCCGTCTTCACTCAAGTCGAAGGCCCAGAACGAGGAGCGCACGGCGCAGGCGGCTCTTTCGGAGGATCTCACAAAGAAGACAACGTCGACTATCTTCCTGGGGTCCACGACGGCCAATATTCAAACCAGCGTGGCGGCCTCGTTTGCGTCGGAGCTCGAGCGGGCTACGAAGAAACCCCCTCCCAAGACGACCAAGATCTCCATCCTTACCTCATCCTACGACGAAGCACAGGCTTCCGCGGCCTCCACAGCTGGAGAGGCGGTCAGCAAAGCCACCGACGTGTTCGCATCGGTGCTCCCGAGCAAGAAACCTGGGGGCCGCATATTTATCGGCTTCCCTACTATGCAAACTACCGGCGCAGGCCTTCACATATCCGCCCCCTCGACTATCCCCACCGTGGAGCGAGAGGCTATCGATCTCAATGCGAGGTGGGTAAGGACATGGAACGTCGAACTGCTGCGGGCATCCGGTATTGTCAGCCGCCTTGCGTTTGCAAACGAGATGGACGAATTGAACGGGCGGATCCGGCGGCAGGCAGTCGACAAGCAGGGAAAATTGACCGGCGAGCTCGTCCGTAAATTCATACCGGAGGCCGAGCATATCTTGACGACATACTTCTTCCGCGACTCCACTCCCAACAGCCAGGTCGGCCAGGCCATCGAGGAGGCCTTCTGGACCTGCTTTAAGAGGGCTTCCATTGAGGTGTACTCGACGCAAGGCGTCCTGCTGACCTCGCAAGTCCGGCTTGAGTCGGCTGAGCTCAGCAAGTTTGTCGACAGCATCCCCGTCCTTCCCAAGGAGCTTAACGGGGATCCTTTTGTGAGGAAGCTCATTGATTTTGGGCTCATATCGCACATCACCATCACTGATATCATAAAGGAGCTTGGGCTCAAGTCCCTCGACAAGGATCAGCTCCTCCACTTCATCAGCTGGGCGGGAAAGAAGAGCCTCAGCGGCGAGCTCGACCCACAGAGTCGAAATGCGCTCTTGCAGGTCGCAGTAGGTTCCGTCGGCGAGGACAAAGACCAAGGCGAGATCATCGCCCTTGGAGTCATCGAGAACTACTTGGTCCCCAGCCAGATCCCTGCAAATCTACCCATTCCCCCGTCGACTATCCCGCTGGCGTTTACCGTCAATTCCCAAGCTGCTGAACTGAAGGCCTTGGGCTGGGAGCCTCTAGAACATGTTCCCTGGCTGACGTTTCTGCTGAAGACGGAGTCGTCAAGAACTGAAGAGCAGAGGTTGACGAGGTCACCCAAGTTTGCCACCCAGGTCCTCACGGTCTTGTCGCGGAGTTGGGACAATATGAACAGCACCTCACGGCAGACTGTTGCCAATCTCCTCCGCGACCAGACAGTCATGCCAACCAAGCTAGGCATGAGGAGGCCAGGAGACTCATTCTTCCCCTCTGTCAAACTGTTTGACGACCTCCCCGTTATCGAAGGGTGCGAGAAGCTGAAGGAGAAGTTCTTGGTCGCCATTGGTGTTCGCAAGACTGTGGACCTCGACACCATATTCACACGTCTCCTGAACCCCTCGGAGGGTAGTCAGCAGAAATGGAGCCATATGGAGCTCATCAAGTATCTCGCCTCAGTCCAGAACGACATCCCAGGCGCCGACATGGAGAAGCTTCGCAACTCGCGCATCTGCCCCGCCGAAGCTGGGCCCAAGGGCATGGAATCGACCAAGGCGTCGGACAGACTCTACAAGGTGTCAGAGCTCTTCGAGCCCAAGGACTCCCTGAGGGCCCTGAAGCTCCCGATCATTCAATGGCCGGGGCCTCCGGGGAGCTTCCGACCGAGTAGTCCAGAGGCGAGGTTCCTGATTGTTCTCGGGTTGCGAGTCCATCCCACGGTGCCAGAGTTGGTGACTATGATGGCGTCCAAGGACGAGAGCATGAGGACTTTGGCGATGACTTACTTTATCGGAAATTACCATGTGAACAGATACGAGGCTTTCAACCTGTCTGACTCCCGTAAAGCCTTTGTCCCTCTGCAGGGGAGCACTAAGCTGGTGATGCCTTCATCGTGCTTCACGAATGAGCGAGCTTCGGTGCTAGGGTTTCAGATCCTGCGCAGAGACCTCCGTGATCACGCGAGCGTAAGCATCATTCAAATAAAGATACGGGCACAGTATACTGACACTTTTCTTTCCTAGAAATTCGGTGTTGCGAGAGATCCTCCCATGACGGAATGCGTCAGTGTCCTTCTGGCAAATCCTCCTCAGACCCATGAAGCCGCAGTCCCCGTCTTCAGCTATTTCGCGACGCGCATTCAGGAGATTGCGGGCGGCAGTCTTAACAAGCTCCGTGACGCACCAATTGTGCCGGTGACTCGATCCTCCACCTCCGAGAGAAACAGCGGGCCGAATGCAGCGCCAGTGTCCCTTATCAGTCCTTCAAGAGCGTACCTAGGTTCGTCTCTGACATACGGCGACATATTCGACTTTGTCGACTTTGGCCAAGATGCCAATGCGTTCCTGTTCACATGCGGGGCGAAGAGCGAGCCGACCAAGCTAGAAGTTGCGCAGATGGCCTGCAGCGAACCCGCGAGGTTGCTGAGCGTTCTGCAGAGCCCGGAGAAGTATATCGATCTTCTCAAGTCGCTTGCCGAATCGTCGGCGACCCTGCAGCGCGACAAAGATCTGTGGCGCAGAATGAAGTCTGCGTCGTTCCTGTTGGCGTACAAGGAGCTGGCGTCTCCCAACAAGGACAACCTCATTGACCTGGATGAGGATGAGGCTCCTGTCAGACAGTATCAGCTTGCCGCCGCCAGTCGCGTTGTTGTCGTGGACGACATCATTGCCTATCGACTCTTCAAGGAACATCTGGTCTGCGCCCCGGAAGAAGATGCCCTCGAGATGTTCTATATGTCGCTGGGCGCCAAGAAGCTCAGCGACATTGTCGAAGAGGACGTCCGCATTGGGCCGCACTCTGACAAGCATAACAGGGCCGAGGCTTTGAGGAGGCATGTCCTCGAGCGGTCCAAGATCTTCCTATACGAGTATGCCAGTTACCGCCGCGACACCATCAAGCATGATACCAAGTGGCTGGAGAAGAATCTGCGCGTCGAGATGGTCAGCTCGGTGGCCCTGAGACGCACACTGAAGGGGCAGCGGCAGTCCCATGCCGAGAAGCGCTCGGCCGCTAGTTCCCGGGCATCCGGATCCTGGGTCCTCTATGTCGCGAACGAGGGCAAGCCGGACATGTACCAGGTAGGACAGGCGCTCTGCCAGATGCTCCTGGATCGACCGAATCAGCAGGCATACCTGTTCTTCGAGCCATTCCTGACGCTCGACCTGTATGCGCTCCGAGCTCGCGGGTACAATGTCGACCGTATCCTACGGGCCAAGGCCGCTGAGGCGAGGATCGCTGAGGAGGAGAGGCGCAAGGCCCTCGAGGAAGAGCAGAGGCAGATCCACGAGAGGGAGAAGGCGTGGGCTCAACAGGGCCAGTCGCCGAATCAGGGATCAGCTGTCACCAGAACACCAGAGAAAAGCTCTCTGATGCCGGGCGCCTGGGACTCTCCTGAGGAGTCCAACAGGGATTCGACAGACTATGCCAAGCGCGGCAAGAACCTCTTCTCAAACTTCACTCGTCGGTTCGGACTTGACAGCCACGGGGATAACAACTCCCAGCGCCAGCTCGAACAGTCTGGCGGTTCGTCTACTGCTGGCGGTAACAACAATAACAACAACGGCAACGGCAACAACGGCAAGCGCCCGCAAAGTGACGGTGGACGGGTTACGAGCCCGGCAGTTATCCAGCAGAATCTTCTAAACGCGGTCAACGCAACCCGTCCTCACGGGTCGTCCAGGCTCTTCACGAACCCCGAAGTCAACAAAGTCAAGGAGCAGGCCACCTACTGCGATTCGAGGCCCGCGACCAACATCCAGGTCGCAGCCCATGCGTCCAATGGGATGAAGGTGTACCTCTCAAAGGACGTCTCGACAGAGCCATCGCAGTTCTTGGCCACGCACAGCGGCGCCATCAATACGTTTGCATTCATACTGGCCGAGATTGCGCAGATATACACGCTGTCGAGGGAGACGCTGCACATCTTCTACGATGAGACGGGCGGCACCATCGCGTTCAACACTGGCGGGAGTTTGTTCTGCAATTTCAGGTACTTTCTGCAGCTCCATGCGAACCCGCTCAAGGGTCCGCGTCCTGGTGCGGCCATGGCTGAGGCGGCGGTGTGGTGGTGGGTTGTCCTGGCGCATGAGCTGGCTCACAACCTTGTATCGGTGCATAATTCGGAGCACGGCTACTATACGTAAGTATTCTGTTCCCTGCCCCTCCCACGCAGTTGGGACATGTGCTAACAATACGAAAGCGAGTCGTTCATACAGCAGTACTTCCCACAGATGATGGACAAGGCGATGCAATGGATGCGGGATCCCGCGTCTCAATCGCAGCAGCAGCCGCAGCAGCAGCAGCAACAACAAGGCGCCCTACCGAGGGCATCGACTAGCACATCCAATGCTGAGCTGCCGCCGCCGCCGTATAGTGCAGGTGCATTCAATTGATATTTTAGACATCCGTGGAATTGATTAGACTAGATCCTGCATGGACCGGAGTTCCGGATGAGACTGGATTGGATTAAGACTACGGATGGCGTATAATAAACGGACGAGCCTAGATTTGTCGTGTTAAATGCTGCTACGAGTAGTAGTATTATCGCTATACGTACATACTAGTATCTATATACACTTGTACGGTTCAGACTACTATATGTACTTAGTAATTAATAGTGGTAATATGTACTTACGAAGACATCAAGACATCGAGTCGCATGAGTGACGGTTGCACATTTCCACTGGCCAAGGCGTCATCCATTGTCTCCGGCTCCCGTAATAAAACAATAAAACAAGGAATCGTCTGAAATTGAAAAATATATGTCCATGAAAAATATGAATGCCTGTCGTTCCATCCTCACATGAGGCTTCTCGGCAACTGGAAAGTCTCCGGGGGCGTCATGTAATCGGTTCGGGTAGTCACGTGACCATAGTTGATCCCCACCATCCAATCCGCTCGTCGAGCTGCACCATCTAACGAACGACCTCTCATCTCGAATTGCGAGTTCACCCGTCCGCAAACCCACCCACCTAACCTGCGCCGAAACCGCTGTCATCAATCCTCACTCCCGACGGGACGAAATCCTACGAACGAAGACAACAAATACCGATCCCCCGAGCGTTCGACCCCCCCCAATTGGCCAAGATGGTGCACCGCATCGCCTTCTGGAGCTGCTTCGGTAGGACTGCCCTTTGCCTTCCGAGGGGGCTCTCCCCTCCCCCCCCCCCCCCNCCTTTGCCTTCCGAGGGGGCTCTCCCCCCCCCCCCCCCCTCCGGCCAAAAATACCCGCCCTTCGGAAAAAGACAACAAAGGATTATGGGGATAGCTAACCGGTTAAAAAATTTCAAGGCCTGGCCGTGCGCTTCTGGCAGGTCGGCATCGAGATGCGGCCCTTCTTCAACAAGAGCTCCCTGTGGGCATACCCGGCCTACGCGCTCGGCGGCGCCAGCTTCGGGTACTGGCTACAGGGCGTGGACGACAAGCAGACGGCGATGTTGGCGGAGCGGAAGAACAACCTGCTGGAGAAGAGGGCGAGGAAGGCGCAGAGGGATGCTGAGGCTGCCGCCGCTCAGGCGTAGGGGGCCCGGTAACTTTGTTATTGGGGAGCAGATTGGGTTTTCGGGAGGGGAAAGAGAGGCGTGATTTGATGGTGGAGGATGATGGGTGATGGGATGCTGCGCCGCGGATGTACATATCATTGTTGGGCATAGACGGGGACGGATGGTCGTCCCAGCGGAGGCCGATACCGCGGTTTTCTCCTTTGTGTGGATATACGGACGAATATCAAGGATTTAATCCTACTTCGGGAGTTTTACCATGTGTGAACGTGATGGCCGATGGGGCCCGCGAAGATTCACCCGAACATCGCCATTGGAAACGTGACGGATCTACGCCATTCACAAAGAAAGGAGGAAGGCCATTTGAAGATGATCCTCTGAGGGAAGAAGGGATATATTTTATGCACTAATACCCACGAGCCAAGCCGGTGGCTCACAGCTCCTCCAGCTTCCGCAGGGTCGCCGCCGCCGACGCCGGTGTCGACCATCCCAGCTCCGTGATGATAGAATCAATATACTCCGGCCTGGTCGTGTCAAACAGCAGGCGGCACTCCTCCTCAGTGCACCTCTCCGGGTCAATCTCATTATACGTGAGCGAGTCGGTGGCGACGCGCTCCGTGAAATTGATAGTCTCGCACAGCGCCGTCAGCGGGACGTTCATCTCCTTGGCCGCGACGGCAATGTCGCACGTTCCCGCGCGGCCGTACATGGCGCCGTTGCTGAATATGGCCTCTGCGCCGAGGAGGACCCTGGTGGCGCTGCGGAGGTGCGTCCGCAGACCACCCAGGTCGGTCGAGTAGGTGACGCGCTCGAAGCCCTTGGCCGACAGCCACTTTGCGAATTTGAGACCCGTGCGCTCGTACGGGTCGTCGACGACGATGACCCTGATCTTGTACCGGCACTTCTGCGCGAGGAGGAGCGCCAGCTCCACGAGGCGGTGGTGGGCGTACGTCAGGATGACCTCGGTCGGGGAGAAGGACTCGACGGCCTTGACGGCGATGATGGGTTCGGCCATGGTGCTGCGGGTCTCGATGAACTGGTCGATGGCTGTGCAGAGGACTTGGGCGGCTTCGGAATCAGCCAGGTCGATGTCTAGCTTGCTGATCTGGAGCTTCAGCCAGCGGATGGCGTTGCCCATGGAGAAGCACATGGGTCGACATGCCGTGAGGTACACGATCTGGGGGCTGAGGACGTGGGAGGTGAAATGGCGGGAGAAGGTGGTTCCTTGGGGCGTGGTGTAGTTTTCAATGACCTAATTTCGAGTTCTCCGTCAGCTCCATGGTGTCTCAGTGCAGTATTCGGGAGGGGAAGTACCTTTTTGAAAGCAAGCAGTGTAGTCTCCAACCGCTCGGTAGGGTTGATCATCTCAAAGGTAGCCATGTACTGGCCCACGATCAAGACGGAAGGATGAACATCCTTATCCGCCTGTGTGGTCTTGATCCTCCGCGCCACGGGGAGGTGGCTAAAGCGTTCGGGGATCGCAGGTTTCACCTCCTTGGGCGCAACCGGCACGACACGCTGCCCAGGCTTCTGGTGGTGGTGCTGCTGCTGCTGCTGCTGCTGCGCATCCTGTTTCGACTTCCCCTTGCCGCCGCCCTTGGCCTCGCCACCCTGCGACTGCTGCCCGGCCGGTCCTGACTGCTGCGTTGCCTGTGCGGCCTTGGCTTGCGCTCTCCGGGCGGCCTTCTCCTCCTTTGCCTTCTTCTTGAGCTCGGCGTTGGAGAGCTTCTTCTCGCCGCCGGCGGGGGCGTCGCCCGCCTTTGGTTGTTGGTCGGGCTTGGCGGGCTTCTGGTCTTTTGCCTGGGGCTTCTCCTCCTGGGCGTTCTGCTGGCGCGACTCGGGTGCTTCTCCTGCCGAGGCAGGGTCGCCTGTCTCTGCCGCCATGGGGTTTGCGTCTGCCGGCGGGCTTGGTTCTCACTATGGCGGGATTCGAAAGGTAATCGGGCGGGACGAGTTATGAGGCGACGACACCCTTTGGGATCCAAGATTTGGATATCGCTCAGGACTCGGAACCAATTCGTGTGCGGGGGCGAGGGTTATCGTCAACGGGACTCTGGGCAGCGCAAAATAATGCCAGTGTCGCAGGCTGTACGTACGAGTACTTGGATTGTAGCGGGAGTTGGTGGGTGGTGAGGTTGAGTCACTGTCGCAGTGGGAAAAGATGTGGCACGGGAATGGTGGGGGAAGGGGGAGTGCCCCGCGCTCCCTGTCGGCGTCAGAGCCTCACCACCTATATTGGGGACGGCCAACAGCTACTAGAAATTGGTGATCACTTTTGTCTACCAGGTGGGTAGTTCCAGCGAAATAAATAAATAAATAAATAAATAAAAGAAAAGAAAAAAAAAGTTCAAGACAGGGCCAATATAATACGCGTGCCTGAACTGCAGATATGGCATACCAGATCCTATCCACCTACCTACTAACGTTAGTAATTACCTTGTAATCAGGCGATGGGAAGAACCCTCCCTCACTTTGACTCGGGTCATCCAGAGGGTCCCCGTGCCATCGCGTTATCGCATAATGTCGGCAGTACCAGCTACCTTTGCTCGTTGATAGCTGCAAGGCGAGGAATCAGAGTCGGAATATTATGATGGAAGCACGCGTCGATCATAGGGACCATGGCGCCGATAGCATGTCCGTCCTGGGAGCCCACTCGCGCACGCTTCGGGGATCAACAACAAAGCTCACTGGAGGTGATATTCACGTCGAGACAGACGCGCCCGCATATTCTGGGTCGAGGCTTCCAGACACGTAGCAGCAGTCTATGCTGTGCGCGGCTATCAGATGTGAGTATTAACACCTACTATGATGCCTACAACTCCCATCCCGAAACCATCTCATAATCCTTCGAATGGAACGCACCCTTCTTCACGCCAGTCCAAACCAGGGACCGGCCGCAATGAAAGAGCAACACACACCCATCGGAGTGGAAAGAGAGTTCCAAAAATTCCCTGCCCAGGCATTGCCCAAACAGGAGCGGTTTGTAAATAGTTTTCAACTAGCAAAATTCCTCTCTCAGCTTATCGCTTCACGGAGAAGGAAAACGCCCGTGCACTCGGATGGGGAAGAAAGGAAGAAAAGAAGAGCTGAAAGGACGGGCGAGCACAGAGGGTTTTATAGGCCGTGTGGTCCGTGCACGTTTGGTTGCAATCACCCCGCTGAGTCACTTCCAAGGTTGGTTGTCGAGGTGTGATTGGCTGGGTGGTTCATATTTTTGCCGCAGGGGGCAGGCAGCATCTTCAGCCTCGCGACGGTCACCAGTGCCTGTACCAGCAGTTACACAGGTACCAGGTACCTTGCTGTGACGGCGCATTTAGGTGAGCCATCATCTCAATGACTTACGTATTGGTAGATAGCTTCTGTGTTGCTGCTACTTTGGCGACAGGATTATAATGCCAGCAAGCTGTAGCAAAGACCACAGAGGAAAGTGATTCACTCCCATCAAGGACGTACCAAGGTCCTGTATTAAAGTTATCCGTTCCTTTCTCTCCCTCCAACCTTTAGATGGACATGAGACGCGTTAACCCGCCAGCGTACTGAAAATCCGAGGAGTGGACTCAAGAACCCGTATATAAACCCCCATCCGGGTGTCATTGACGTCTTGTTTAAATACAACCGGGGCTTGACCATTACTACTAGTACCTGGTAGTAGTAGTATCTGGATGCTGTTCCGGCCAAAGCTCGTGTAGGGTAGACCGACTTACTTCCCCTTCCGATTTCGGCAACAATTTCTAGGCGAGCGTGGAAAAAGTCAGGTACCAAGCCTGTAAGCTGGAACAAGAGATTCCGAGAAGTGATTCATCGGCACCTGAGAGGCCGTCTTAATCCAATTGACCCTATTTTCGATCATGCTGAAGGATGTGTTAACTGCATAGGTAGGTACTGTCAATTGAGTGTGTCATGCCACTTGGTGCGCTCTAAAACGAGCTGTCGTTGTTGTTGCTATCATATCATTTAGCAGCAGGGTTCGTCCCATCCAGGTCCAATCTGCCCAGACCCTCACCGCAACCCGCACTTCACCGAGCAACTTCTCACCACACCACACCACACCACACCACCCGTCATGAGGGTCACACGCGCCTGCTACTCAGCCTCGCTGAACGGGGCCATCCCGCAGGCCAAGCTCAAGTACGTGCCCACGTCGGGCACCTACCCTCAGGGCTTCAGCGCGTCGGGCGTCTTCGTCGGCGTCAAGCCGGGCAACACGAGCAAGCCGGACCTCGCCATCGTCACGTCCGACCGCCCCTGCGCCGCCGCCGCCGTCTTCACCAAGAACAAGTTCCAGGCCGCGCCCGTGACGTTCAGCAGGAGGGTGCTGCGGGAGAGGGCCAACACGGGGCTGCGCAGCGTGGTGGTCAATTCGGGGTGTGCTAATGCTGTGACGGGCGCGGGCGGGCTCGAGGATGCGGCGAACATGGCCAGGACTACGGACCAGAGGGTTGGGAGTGAGGATTCGACAATCGTGATGAGCACGGGTGTTATTGGCCAGAGGTGAGAAGGCACAGACACACGATACTGATCTGATACCTTCCAATGGCTCTCTCTCGCAACGACTCAGTCTACTGACATCCAGCCCTCCCAGGCTGCCTATACAGAAGATCGTGGATCACATCCCCGTGGCATACCACCAGGCCGGAAACACACACAAGCACTGGATGAACTGCGCCAAGGCCATCTGCACAACCGACACCTTCCCCAAGCTCATGTCCCGAACCTTCTCGCTGCCATCCTCACCGGGCATCGAGTACCGCATCGCGGGCATGACCAAGGGCGCCGGCATGATTGCACCCAACATGGCCACCCTCCTCACCATCCTGGCGACCGACGCCCCCATCTCCCCGGGAATCATGCCCAGGGTGCTGAAGCACGCTGTCGACCGCTCCTTCAACGCCATTACCATCGATGGCGATGCGTCTACCAATGATACCGTCGCCTTGCTTGCCAACGGCGCGGCTGGCGGAACCGAGGTGTCGTCGGAGCAGTCGGCCGACTACGCCGCATTCCAGGATCTCCTGACCGGCTTCTCCGCCGACCTGGCCAAGTACATCGTCCGCGACGGCGAGGGCGCCACCAAATTCGTCACCATCCGCGTCGTCGACAGCGCCACCGAGGAGGGCGCCCGCGAGGTAGCCCGCTCCATCGCCCGGTCCCCGCTCGTCAAGACAGCCCTGTACGGCAAGGACGCCAACTGGGGCCGCATCCTCTGCGCGGCCGGCTACGCGCTCATCACCCCGCCCGGCCAGCCTGAGAACCACGTACCCGAGATCGTGCCCGAGCGCACCAACGTGTCGTTTGTGCCCGCCGACGGGTCGCCGGAGCTGCGGCTGCTGGTGAACGGGGAGCCAGAGCAGGTCGACGAGGAGCGGGCGAGCGAGATTCTGGAGATGGAGGATCTGGAGATTGTGGTGAGGTTGGGGACGGGGGATAGGAGCACTGTGCACTGGACGTGCGACTTTAGCCATGACTACGTGACTATCAATGGGGACTACCGGACATAGAAGGGGGTGTGTATCCAATATAATTGAATGATCCTGGTTGGTTCTATATGTTCGTTTTGTTCCTTCCCAAGAACGCCCGCGGTAACTCCATAATGTGTTCTACTCTTGTTTTGAAGCGTGTTTAGGCACTCAGCGTGCCCTTGGTACTCGGCACCTCGCCCTCCTTCCCAGGAATCCTCGTGGCAGCGGTCCTGATAGCAACAGCAAGCGCCTTGAACGCACTCTCGGCCCGGTGATGGTCGTTGTCGCCCCTCAGGCAGTCGACGTGCATGGTGATGCGTGCGGCCTGGGCGAAGCTCTGCAGGCAGTGGGGCACCATCTCGCAGGACAGGCGGCCGAGCCACTCGCGGCGCAGGCCGAGGTCGACGACGGCGTAGGGTCGGTTGGACAGGTCGACGACGGCGCGGGAGAGGGCCTCGTCGAGGGGAGCGTAGGCGTGGCCGAAGCGGGCGAGGCCGGCGGGGGTGCCGAGGGCGGTGGCGAAGGCGGTGCCGAGGGCTATGGAGCAGTCTTCGGCGGTGTGGTGGTCGTCGACTGCGGGGTGGGACGGGGTCAGTCAGTTCATATACAGGTGACTATAACAGGACGGATGCTGTTGCTGGTAGAGACAGGGTTGGGGGGCGGGGGATGAAGTACTGTGCAGATCGCCCTGGCAGTTAATGACAAGACTCCAGCCGGCGTGCTTGGCGAGGGCGTGGAGCATGTGGTCGAGGAAGCCGATTCCCGTGTTGACGGCAATCTTCTGCGACTTGCTGGCCTGCGAGGCGTGGCCGTCGTCCTTGTCGTTCTGGAGGAGACGGGCGTCGGTGTCCGGGGGGAAGTCGCCGCCGTCGAGGTTGAGGGCGAGCTGGATCTTGGTCTCGTTGGTGTCGCGGGCGAGGGCGGCCCAGCGGGGGGTGGTTGAGGCCATGGTGGTCGGGTGGGAGGTCAATTGAAGTGGTGGAAGAAGGGAGTTGCGTCGTTGAGAAGATGGGAGTAGATGGTGGGGAGTACTCGTAGGTACTGGTAGATGGAGGTGAGAGACACTCGAGAGTCCCCGAACTTTTTGGGCCCCACGTTGTGTCTTGGCTCCGATATTCGGGGGGTCACCCAACTATGTCAATATGTATAATCAGCCTATGGGAAGCTCGGTGATTATTCTGCCACAGAACATTACCCGCGAATACGATATCAAAAGAGGTATATCCGTACATTATTTTATATATATCAATACACCATATTCTGCCAGCCCAGGCAATCCTTGTCGCACATTGTCTAACACAGTACTTCCATCCCATTGGTGTTATTGGCGAAGAGTAGGCCAGGCGTATGTAGTGGGAAGAGCTTGTTCTCTTGTGACCATTTTGAACTGGGACAATTGGCTTTGTTGAACGACTTTGAAAAGTAAAAGAGAGTTGCAAGTCAAGTAAAAGTCTCGGTAGACATGGATGTATAACATACAGGTAAAGCTTGGAATAACTACGAGGTACTTGGTACTTAGGCATTAGTTGTTTCCTTGTTTACCCCACTGTACCTACGTGGGTGTTGGTGGTTACTGCCCCTCCACGCACTACCTGGTAGGTAATTACTACCTAGTGATTAGTACTAACAAACAGCACAACAAGCACAGACAACTTGGTTGCTCTGCCTGACGCGACTGATCAACATTGAAGCTACCAGGTAAACATCACCACTGACATCAGCGCACTCATTCCTCCATCACCCCCCACCACCACCACCACCGCCCATGCCTCCGTCTTGACATCCTTTTTCGACCCGGTATCCATTTTTTTCACCCATGCCGCCGCCAGCCCGACCATGGAAAAGTTTCTGCGGGAATGGCGGCAGGACGCCTTGAACAAGGCCCAGTACGACTCGGCCATCTTTATCGGAGACAAGCTGCTGGCCCTGACGAGTGCGTTCCCTCCCTGGCCCCTCTCGGGCGCCTCCCAGGCCCCGCCTCAACATTGACATCGACCGAGCTGACCCCTGACCCTCCTCAGACGACGATAACGATGCCTTCTGGCTGGCCCAGGTCCACTTTGCTACCGGCAACTACACCCGCGCCCACGCGTTCCTCGTCAAGCAAGACCTCATCACCCGCAGCCCGGCGTGCCGCTACCTCGCCGGCCACTGCCTCATAAAGCAGTCCCGCTTCGACGAGGCCCTCTCCGTCCTCGGCGAGCGCAATCCTACACACCTCATCACCACCGGCGGCCCCAGCCACAAGCGCAAGACTCAGCCGCGCCACGCCCCCGCCATCCGCGTAGGCACGAGACGTAACAACACTGGCGATGAGGATGCCGCCGCGTCGGCCGCTGCCACGGAAGAGGCCGCTAACCGCCGCTTCGAGGCCGCCATGTGCTTCCTCCGCGGCATCTGCTACGCCAAGCAGAACGCCTTCGACCGCGCCAAGGAGTGTTACAAGGACGCCGTCCGCATCGACGTCCAGTGCTTCGAGGCCTTCCAGCAGCTCATGAAGAACTCACTGCTGTCCCCCGACGAGGAGTGGCAGCTGCTCGAGGGCCTCGACTTCGACTCCGTCCACGTCCAAGGCGACGTCGCCGCCTCCCAGGAGGCCGCCGACTTCACCCGCATGCTCTACACCACCCGCCTGTCCAAGTACCGCAACCCGGACGCCTTTGAGAGCGCCTACGACTCCCTCTCGACCCACTACCGCCTCGCCACGAACCCCGACCTCCAGCTCGCCCGCGCCGACCTGCTCTACACCCAGTGCCGCTACCAGGATGCCCTCACCATCACCAACGAGATCCTCGAGCACGACAAGTACCACTTCTCCATCTACCCCGTCCACCTCGCCTGCCTCTACGAGCTCAAGATGAAGAACATGCTCTTCCTCATCGCCCACGACCTGGCCGACACCCACCCGGAGGAGCCGTGCACATGGCTCGCCGTGGGCGTCTACTACTTCGCGATCCAGAAGATCCCGGAGGCGCGCCGCTACTTTAGCAAGGCCAGCATGATGGACGCGCACTTTGGCCCCGCGTGGATAGGCTTCGCGCACACCTTCGCCGCCGAGGGCGAGCACGACCAGGCCATCTCGGCCTACTCGACCGCCGCCCGCCTCTTCATGGGCACCCACCTGCCGCAGGTGTTTCTGGGGATGCAGAACCACGCGCTCAATAACATGACGCTGGCCGAGGAGTTCCTCAAGACGGCGCACGGCCTGTGCAAGACGGACCCGCTGCTGCTCAACGAGATGGGCATCGTCAAGTACCACCAGGACAGGCCCAAGGAGGCCATACAGTGCTTCACGCAGGCGCTGCGCATGGCCGACGAGATCGACAGCGAGCCCTCGGCGTGGCTGGCGGCGCGCACGAACCTCGGCCACGCGTACCGCCGGCTGAGGCACTTCCACAGGGCGCTGGCCGAGTTTGACGAGGTGCTCCGCCTGGGCGGCAAGGACGCGGCCGTCTTCTGCGCCAAGGGCCTGATACTCATGGAGCTGGACAGGCCGGAGGAGGCGGTGGGCGTGCTGCACGAGGCGCTGGCCATCAACGCGCAGGACAGCATCGCCACGGAGCTGCTGAACCGGGCGCTCGAGGAGACGGCGCTGGTGGACGGGCTGGCGGAGGAGGAGGCCGAGGACCTGGCCGAGTTTGAGCAGCAGCTCGAGGCGCGAAAGATTGACGCCGCGAGGAGAGTGAATGGCGAGCGTGGCGCGAATAGGATGCTGGACAAGGGCAAGGGGAGGGTGGGGAGGCGGGCGAGAGTATCGCTGCTGGATGAGGGGAGTATGATGGACATGACTGATGAGGACTAGGATTCTTTTGTGTGAAAGGGCCCATTGTAATTGAGCCGTGGGTAGGGGAGCATTAAGCATTATACTGGGTGGGATTCATGGATAAGGAAAGCATGGGCGATGGCGTATGGCGTTGTGGGCCAATGTCAAGCAAGGAGGGCACTCGACCACTTGGACAGGCCATGTATGAGCCCATAAAAGGACTCTTGATATCGGCAATTCGAACCTGTCTTTTTACACGGCCATCACTTTTACGGCCATCACGCGATTCTTCCCACCTTCTACCCAGTGAGCGGCCAATTCATCTACAGCTTGGCCTGCGGCTCCGTCAACCTCTCGATCTCCTGAAACCGATAAAAGAAGTCCAAACTCGCCGGATTCAACAAGGTGCCACTCGGCTTGACCCTCCCGCCCGAGATGATGTGCTTGACCGGCAACTCGACCTTCTTCCCGTTGACCGTGACCGGAATCTCGGGCACCTCGAACACAAACCTGGGGACATGGCGCTTCGTCAGCTCGCGGGCTATGGCAGCCCTGACGCGGTCCACCAGCTGGGCGTCGAGGCGCACGCCGTCGTGCATGAGGAGGAAGAGAACGACGCGCTCGTCGTCGTCGCGGTTCGGGCGGCGCTGGCCGACGCAGATGCTCTCGCGGATCTCGGAGGGGAAGAAGCGCTCGACGACGGCGTAGATGTCGGCGCTGCCGAAGCGGACGCCGCTGGGGTTCAGCACGCCGTCGGAGCGGCCGAGCATGAGTATCCCGCCCGTGCGTGGGTGGATGGCGCAGAAGTCGCCCTGCGCCCATGCCCGGGCGTAGCGGGAGAAGTAGGCGGATCTGTACTTTGGTCCAGGGGGCGAGGGGCCGTCGTTCCAGAGGAGGACGGGCATGTTGGGGAAGGCCCTTGTGGAGACGAGGTCTCCTGGTGTCCCGGGGGCGAGGGGTGAGGCTGTGGTGGTGCTGCTGGGGGGCAGATCGTGGTCGAAGACGGCGATGGCGGTGCCGAGGCTGGGTCCCTGACAGCCGCCGACGTAGACGGGGGTAAGGGGGTTGTCCATTGCGAAGCAGCCGGCCTTGAGACGATCATCAGCCAAGCACGTATACCCCCGGGGAAGGGTGACCTTCAAGATGTATGACTTACAATGTCTGTGCCGCCAGAGATGTTGCACAGATGTGTGCTCCTCGGAAAGCCCACGTCGTAGAACCACTCGAACAGCTGGTCAGGCAGCACCATACCCGTGCTCGTCACCGTCTTCAAGCCCGACAGATCAAACTCATCACGGGGAACGACGCCATTCTTGGCAAGTTCGCCCATCCACCGGGGACTGATCCCCAGATGGGCAACACGCTGCTCGGCCGCAATGCGCAGCAGCAGCCTCACATCCACAGCCCCCTTGGCCCCCATGAAGGGAGACCCGTCGTAGAAGACGGCGCGTCCGCCAAAGATGAGGTGTCCCACGCTGGCCTTGTACATTATCCACCCGGTCGTGGTGTACTGCATGGCGACATCCTGAGGCTTGATATCCCGGTGGAGGATGGCCTCCTTCCCGAGGCTGATGAGGAGGGTCCCCGTGCCGTGGACGATGGCCTTGGGCGTGCCCGTCGTGCCGGACGAGTAGTAGACTATGGACGGGTCCTGGAAGCCCACGCGGGTGATGGGGGGGACCTGCCTGGACGTGCCGAGGAAGTCCTCCAGTCGTTCGGTTCGGGGCATGGTGGATGTGTCGTATGGTCTGGCGAAGCGCTGTATGGCGATGATGCCCTCGAAGTTGGGGCAGTCTTTCATTCCTTCCGCCATTCCTGCCATCTTCTCCCGGAGATCGACGACCTTGCCGTTGTACAAGGCTCCGTCGTCGAAGAAGACAAACTAGTGGTAATCGCAACAGGTTAGCAACACCCTCGACTAGATGAAGGAGGAGAGAACAACATACCTTGGGAGTAATCTGCACCGTCCGCTGCAACAATCCGCCAACACCCATATCCGTAGAACTGCTACTAAAGATGCCCCCAACCCACAGCGTCGCCATCATGACAACAGCGGTCTGCACAGAGTGCGCACCGACGACGACGACACGATCCCCCCTCCCCACGCCCCTCTCCCTCAGCGCCCCGGCCATCTCGCCAACCCTCCTCCTCAGCTGGCCCCACGTAACGTGTCTAACCTCGGTGTTGCCCTCGCGGATCTCCGTGATGGCGACCTTGTCGTCCTCCTTTCCCAGCGTGGAGCGCCGCTGCTGACCCTGGCTGTCGCGCACCCAGAGGAAGTTCTCCGTCATGTTGACGCGGACACCTTCGAACCAGCGCGGCAGCTCCGAGATGGGCACCGTCTCGTCCACGACGCGTGAGTATGTGCCTTCCTGCAGCCAGCCCTGTGACTCCCATAGCTGTCCGAAGAAGGAGGCGCGGTTGTCGCAGGACCATGTGTACAGCTCCTGGAAAGTCTGTCTCTCATGTGTCAGAAGGGGGGGGGGGNGGGGGGGGGGGGTATATTCTGGGTGAAGCGTGGGAGTGACTTTTACCTCGAGATGCAACCCGTGAAGACGGTTGACGTCTTGCATAAACTTCCACATGGCCGTGCTCTTGGGGTCGGGATGCTCCCAGAGCTTTCGCGGCATCGTTGTCATGTCCATCTTGGATGGAGCTATTCTACTATTAGTTTACCACCAGGCCTGGAGTGGCAATTGCAAACGTTAGTAAGGAGGATGGGATATGCCAGGGATGAAACTCCAGATGAAGAAGCCCGACCATCCCATCGGGTGAGGAAAGTAGGAAGGCGGCTGAGTTTGATAGCCCATATCTATTTGTAAATACCATCCCCCGGTCTTCTCGGCGGCTGTTCGACCTCGGATCAACTTCCCCCGCATATGCAGAAAGGAGGAGCACCGAGTGTTGTTGATCTCAGACTAACAAGGATCCTCTTCCTCATTGTCCGAATCCAGCCGAACTCTGCATACCATACTCGATACATACCCGACACACGCACACACACACACACACACACACACACACACACACACAATATGACTCTCAAACCCCAAAGGGGCTCTCATATTACACTATCTAGATACAGTATATAACGTTTGTCCGAAGCAGAGGTATCACCATACCTTCAATGCCCTCCAGCCAAACCACCCCCCACCAACAAAGCCAAACCTTGGCTCCAAGATCCGCCGTCCCAAACTCCTTGCTGTAAAAGATGACAATGAAAGATGGTAAAAGCAAAATCGCCTTTCTAGACTGCTCCGTTCTGTATATATCACCATTCCTCCCTTTTGTTTTAAAACCAAACCCCCCTCCCCCCCTCACAAATACGGCATCCACAACGCATCGCACTGCGCCAGATTCATGGGATTGACCGCCTTGGCGATAAAGTCAATGACCGTCTGGTTCGCCGGCAGATTCCCCGACGGGTTGTGCGCCAGGCTGACGGCGCGCTTGACGATGGCGTCGCTGTTCACCTGCACCGACTCCCGAAGCTGGTTGTCGCTGATGCTGCCGTTCCGGTGGCTGCTCGTGAACCAGAAGATCATCTCGTCCCGCACGAACAGCGTCAGCGCGTGCCCGAGCTCCTGCTCCGGCTCCGTCAGGCACCGCGCGATGGCCATGACCGAGCACGCAAAGATGCCCTCCGTCGCCAGCGGGCCCATGAGCGTCTGCAGATTGGGCGTCAGCCGGAACGGCACCGGCTCCGGGTTGTGGAAGAAGGGCTTCGACGAGCTCAGGTACGACATGAGCTCCGAGCCCCAGATGTTGCCCGACCCCCGCGCAATGTTGATCTTCTGCGGGTACCGGTTGTGCATGTACAGAATGTACGTCATGAACGTCAGGCACGCCAGCTGGTACGAGAACTGCCGTCGGAAGAGCCAGAAGTCGGCAAACTGCGGGAACACCTGCTCAAAGTACTCCAGCGCCAACGTGTGCGGCACCCACTTCTCCTGGATGGCGTTGAAGATCTCCAAGCGTGCCGTGGCCGTCTGCTCGGGCTTGTTCTGCGGTACGTCAGTAAAAAAAAAACAACAACAAAAAAACACATCCATTGTGCGCCCGTGGGCAGAGTAAACGTACCATTGTCTTGTTCTCTTGCACCCCGCGCATCTTGTCCATCGTGAACAGAACCGGCTCATCCTTGGACATGCCCATCCGTCGGCAGTGGTCCTCGTACACGCCCTGCAGCGAGATGTAAGACGTGTCCTCCTGCACGATTCGAATGTGAGGCGCCAGGGGAACCATCAGCGGCAGCGTGAACTGCAGGTCTCGCCGCCGACTCTCCTTCTTGCGGCCCAGCGTCTGGTTGAGCTGCCGGAAGAGCTGCAGGATGCGCTCCTCTCGCCTGCAGTGCCTGGCCGCAGGATGCTGGACCGCCCACGGATGGACGCTGCCGTCGTGCCCGCGCATCTTGAGCCTCCTGTACGACGCACTGATCGTCCGGACGAGGTCAACGTTGGGCAGGAAGCGCTCTATGCGGATGAAATCCTGGTTCTTGTCCTTGTGTTGCAGATACTGCCCGGGTACCTCGACCTCGTCGAACTTCTGGTACCGGAACTCGCTGAGGTGCGGCGAGAAGGCCTCGAGGGCCATCCGCGTGTTTCGCCGGTCGAGCTTCTCCTCAAACTTGTCTCGCCACCGGCGGAGCTTGTGGATGTACTCATACATGGTCGGCTTGACGTCCACAAAGTCCGCCTCGAACGACTTCTTGATGTGCGCCGGCAGGATCGTCTCCGCAAAGCGCGTGATGTTGGTCTCCGTCGCCGAAGGGAGCTTGACGCTCTTCGCAAAGGATGCAGGCGTGCGGCTGACATACGCCAGCGCGTCGTTTAGCAGCGCCACGATGAGGCGATACGCATCTTCGTCCGGCGGGCACTTGAAGTGCTTCTGGATCTGGTCCACCATCGTCTCCATGGACAGAGCCAGAAGCGGGAACGCCGTCTTGAGGACAGACATTATCTCATCCGCCAGCTCCCAAGGTTTCTTCTCCTCCGACCTCTGCTGGCCGTTGATCGCTGGGGCTGGCATGGCATTGTTGGCTTCTGCAGTCTCGCCGCCTTCGACCTTGACTTGCCCCTCGGTCTTGACTTGAGCGTCAACTCCATTGGCAGTGCCAGGTCGGGACGGGGCTCCCTCCGCCTTGGGCGTCTCCTGCTTGGCTTGTGAGGGGGACGCACTCGGTTTCCCATTGGTTCCAGCAGCCTGAGCCCGCTGCCTGGCCTTCTCCTTGGCCTCCTGGTTCTTCTTGATAACAATGAGGTCCTCGCGCGTAGTCCGGAGCTGGAAGTACAGCGCCTGAGGGTAGGACTTGGCAATCTTTCCAAGGATCTGGAACACCCGTGGCGCCTCCTTGTGGCCGAGGCCAGTCAGAAGCTGGGGGATGAAGGTGATCCAATACCACACGGGCGTCTCGCCCTTGAAGTCGTCGAAGCCCGCCGAGATGCTACCCTTGGCGTCGTCGAGGCTGAGAAGCCAGAGAATGCGGGACAGTAGCTTCCGGGACTTGGCATTCTTGTAGCTCCCAGCAGCCTGCAGGTAGGATGTGAGAGCCTGCCTGGCCGCGCCGAGGTCCTGCGTGTCCCCGTTGAACTTCCTCTCGTTGAAGTAGCCCCACTCCGCCCAAGCCTTCGCCGCACCGATGTCATAATACAACGCGGTCCCATACGCATGGTCGGCCTCGTCCTTCTTGTTGAGTTTCTCCAGGAACATACCCTTGAGAGTGTAAAACTCGGCCTTTTGCCCTGGGCTGAAGTAGTTCAGGTTGGTGTTGTTGATCACGTCCAACCCGCTCGAGAGCTCGTCGGGGTTTTCGTAGTGGCACTTAGCCTGCTCACGAAGCTTGAGGAACGCCTCCTGGATCTCAATGTTGGGGAGCGTGTAGATTCGGCTCAGTTGGCTGATGCACACCTCGGGGAGGCTGTGTTTCCGGGCCACATGAGCAAACCTGTTAATTATCCATGCCGTCTCATGATAGCCCCGGTACGCAAACGAGGAGGCAGCCCCCGCAGCCTGCTGCCCCGGAGGCAGCAGCGGAAGGTACTTGTTGTTGATCAGGTTGAAGATGTGCTGCCTCCACGTGACCAGATCTTGCCAAGCCGTGATATCGTCCCAGATGTTAGGCAGTCGATCTCGCCAAGCTCCCAGAAGCACCTTGAGCTCGCCGGATTTGACATCCAAGTTGGCAGACGTCGTCGTCGATAGGCTCTGGCATATGATACTAGCATCATGCAGCTCGACCAGCTGCTGGAAGTTCTGCAGGAGAGGGATGTGACCGTTGGTAAGGCGCTCCGGGTACTGGTGCCACTTCCTGATGGACAGCTGTATGGCCTCGTCGCAGATGCGCGTAAACTCTGTGCTCGGCTCCTGCTGGTTGTGGAACTTGAGCAGCGCCATGAAGGCCTGGAAGAACACTCGTCGCGGGGTCGGGGCATCCATGACTCCCTTGACGATGCCGTCGATAGCCTCCCTGTGCTGTTCGTCCTGCCACATTTCGGGGTTGCGCCACGCGCACTCGAGCAGCAGATCCTGGAAGTTCTCGTGCTTGGAATAGTCCTGGAGAATCTCCCACTGCTGCAGCTTCTGCGCGCACAGCACCCAGTGGTCTTCCCAGAGCATGTACTCGGCTGGCCCAAGGGGAAGGACGCCTGTCCGAGCCTTGACCAGCGCGTTCTCGTACAGCTTCTGCGCCTTGTCCCACATGCCGTTCTGCTCGTAAGACAAGGCCGCGTTGGTCTCTACGAATTCGCTTCGTCGCCGCCATGTGCCGTAGAACATGTCATCCTCGTTCAGGGCCGCGTACATGCCGACCAGCGCATCAAGCGTGCTCTCCTGGACCTTAGCCGAGTCGTTGCCAGGCTTGATGGCTGCTTTTTCGAGCAGCACCATGGACGTGTACCAGGTATCGTAAGTTTTACCCGTAAACTGGAGAACATGCGGGGGCAGTTTGCAAGAGGGCCACGTCTTGGCTGGACCCTCGATCAGTGACTGCACCACGTTGGGACGCTTGTCGATTTGGCGGCTGTGGAAATCTTTCGTCAGAAGAGCCACCAGTCCACGCTCCAGCTCCGTTCGATCGTCCTTGGCGGTTGCCGACCAAAACATGGGGAAGAGAGCGACCCAGAGCTGATGGCCGAGGTCATTATCGATGTGCTGAAGTTGCATCAAAGGCTCAACGATGTCCTTGACCTTGACATCGCCAATCTCTGCCATGAACCGTCGATGCTTGGCCATGAAAGCCTCGAACTTGTCGTCCGCCATCATGCTCGGCTCCCGCGTATCCTTGTCCTTGGGGAACATGGCGGCCAATTGGGATGCAGAGATCATCCTGAAGTCGTCCTGGTGCAGCCGTATGTTGGTGCTCATCTCAATTCCTCCGAGGAGGAGCTGCGATGCCTGAGCGAGCCAGTATGATTCCGACAGAGTGTCCCAGTTCTGGGACGTGAGGACATAGCTGAGACGGGCGCTCGCAGTCTTGGAGAGACTCTTGTCGAAGATTGCCATGAAGCGATTCCGCATGTCGACATCTGTCGCGCGGGTGCCAATGAGGAAGGCATGCTCCATACGCACTGTCAACTCAGTTCGTGTGATCTTGGGATCTTCGTAGATGCGAATGACGAGGTCCAGGAACTTAGTGAGCATTGTCGAATCTTGCCTGTTCTCAAAAGAGAGCATCTTGTGGAGGACGGCCGTCTTCTCCTTGAGGGTCGGCCACGTCCCCTCGGATCGGAACACCCAACCCTCGACCATATGAAGTATCTCTTCGCAGAGTGGAATGTGCATCGATTTCTCCACGAGGGTCGCCAGCACGCTCAGGAACGGGCGTCTGTTATCGCCGAGCCACTCCATGCGCAACGCGACAACTTGGATCTCCTTGATCATGATGCTGGTCTGGATTTCCAGATCGTGCGGCGACATCTCCACGGGCGCCGCGCTCGGATCCTGATTCTGGGGCCTGACCCCCTGAGCCTGCGCAGCAACTGCGTTGTAGTGCTGGACGTGTTCCTTCGCATGCTTGCTCTGCAGGGCTTTCATGAGGGACGGAATATGCTGGTCTATGACCTGCGGCTTGCGGTGTCCGAGAGACCAGAGAATATTGACACCAGAAACGTACTGGCCTCCATTCATAGCCTCCGTGGCCAGTTGTGACAGGTAGGTTATAAACTCCGACGTCTGTGCCTCCGGCTCGGCCTCGCCGTCAGCGTCCTCCATCGGAGTGTCGTCAGGTACTGCATCCAGCACCCGCTTCACAGTGGACCGCAGAGACCGACCATCGTCGTACTCCTTGCCGGAAAAGTGCAGGCAGTCCTGGATCTCTGGGTGTTCGCACTTCAGACTCTTCTCCAACACTTTCTGTATCTCCGGCATGTGGCCACGAATCCACTCATCCGACTTGAAATTGAGAAGAATCCGGACAACCTGGAGTGTATTGATGATATTGGTGAGAAACTTGTCGTCACCCTTGTCTTTGTTCTCGGCGGGGTCCGCGGAAGCGAGGATTGTCTGCGTCTTCTCGCTTGCCAAAATGACATCGGTGACGTTGTGGAACAAGTCCAAGTCGAGATCACCCCAGTACTGCGGCTGTACTAGGTTGTAGAAGAGAGCCATTGCCTTCTTGCAGAGGTCCGAGGTTGGTGGGTGCAGAGGCGGTGGAGGAGTCTCTGGCCGGGGCTTCGCTGAAGGGAGCCGATATCTCTCGTTCAGCTGGGCAATAAACTCGACCAGATACTTGAGCATCTTGCCGCGGAACATGAACGGAATGACTTGCTCCCGCTTCTCCGCCGGGGCTGCTTGCGCAGGAGCTGCAGGCGAGGAAGTGGCCAGTTCACCGTCCAGCCTCCTCTTCCTCGCAGTCGGGGACTCTGACAACGACCGCGTCTCATCTGCTGAGGCGGGCTTCCCCTCGACTCGCCACTGCTCCCAAGTCCATATGAGCCACATCATGTTGAGCGCAAGCTTCCGACTCTCGTGTGAGGGGTTGGGTGGCACCGCAATCTTGCGCAGAGACGTGATGATGAGAACCATGTACTTCTCGCGAGCCTCGTAGAAAAGGGCAGGGTGCTTGACGAGGAAATTGAAGATGCTCGTCATCTGCTGCGCGTTCTGGCCTTCATCTGAAAGAACTCGCCGCGGCGCCATTGCCCATCCCGGAACCCGCTCATTGGGCCCTGAGCCGCACCTCTTGGGCAGGACGGGGGCAATTAGCTCTAGAGCTTGAGTGACTAGGACCCGTCCCTCGTTCTGGTTCGTTTTGAGGAGCGACATGTACACCTGGGACACTATCTTGGCGGGTGTCTCGTAGTGCACGATGAAGTAGGCGATGACGACGTAGGCCGCGTGCTTGTTAATGACATCGTCCAGCCGTATGAAGGTCCAACCGAATTTGATGATGTCCTTCCGAGCTTCCTGGAGCGTCGCATGATAATACTTGACGAGCATTGCTGACAGCTGGAGCACTTCGAACCGGGTGTGATCGATGCCCGGCTGGGTCTGGTCGTCAGGGGTTATCTCTGGGTGCACCTTCCAGATCTTGGTGCTGACGGCTTCGATCACAGAGCGGTCCATGAGCCTCTGCGACCTGTTCTGATCCGACTGGCCCCAGTGCCTCTTGACATCCATGGCGACGATTGGGTTCACGATGTAATGGAGCAAGAAATACTTCGTCTTGTTGGATGCCGTCTTCCCAGAGTAGATGTCTAGACACCGCAGAAACGTTGTCTTCCAGAAGTCAACGGACTCGTTGCAAATGATTTTGTCGTAGATGAAGGAGAAGAGCCGCGGCGTCGGCCGAAGCTCCTCAGACGTCACCATCTCAATGAGATTGAGTAGCGCATCCAGATCCTTCGGGCTTCGCTCCAAGGATTTGACAAAGAGTGACATGAGTTGCTCTGATGCCTGGTGCGCAGGGAGTCGTAGGTTGGGAAGAAGGGTGTAGCTCCGCTGGTGTTGCTCAATGTCCTTGCCCAGCGCCTTGAGCCAAGTGACGATCTCCTTCTTGTCCATCCAGCTGCTAGTATTGGGCCACTGGCTGAGCGAGTTGAGGATGTGCACGGTGTTGACAACGGCCACAAACTTCGTGTCCGTATTCTGCTGGGTGATCTCCTTGCACTTGTTGACCAGGCTTTCAATATCCTCCACTGCAGCCTCGCGAAGCTTGGTACTGTCAGGGTGGGAAAGCACTTGGCCGAGGAGGCGGCCGTAGCGAAGATCGTTCAGTTTGCCAAGCAAAAACGCCCATATCTCCTTGGGATACCGGTTCATGTAGCGATACATCGGAAGACGGAATGGGCTGTGGTGCGTTCTGCGAAGTCTTTCTTCAAGCCCGAGGAAACGGTCGATCAGACGTTCCTTGAAGCTTTCAGCGGGGGGCGGCAAGAGGTGGAAGACGTTAAGAATGGCCGCAATGACCTTCATCTGGGGGTTTTGCTCAAAGTAGGTGAAGGAAATCGGCTGCCACGCGTTGGGATCTACAATCGAGTCGACCTGATCGAGAAGCCTGGCCCCAATTTCCACCTTGAAGTAGCTCGTCAGCAGCTTCAGTAGCCGAGCCAAATTATCAAGCCCAGCGACTGTCAGTCTCTTCGGCTCGGACAAATTTTGCAACACGGGCCTCAGTCCGGCTTGGAGCAAATCCTTGGGTAATCTCTTGTCAACCGCCAGGACTGCCTTGAGTGCATCATTTGCCGCTGCGATGGTTGGCTTAGACTCCGAGTACAGACACTTGAAGAAGACGGAGAGTATCCTGGCCTTGGTCGGCGAGTTGTTGAACTCGTCGAAGCCCATTGCGGTGCTCAGCAGACGGATACAGGACACTCTGAGGTTGACGATGTGCTCGTGGGTCCGGAATTCGGCGGGCTTGTTCGCCAGAGACTCGTCGTTCGCATCCGCCAGAGCCAACGACTCCATCAATAACCGGTTGAGGTTCTCGTCGAATGGAATCCAGTCGCTCTTAAGACCCATGTGGTACGTCATGGCACTGATGTATCCAATCTGGGTCGCGAAAGGAAGAGCGCGCAACGGCTTGGCGTAGATCGGCTGCAGGAACCTATCTTTGTAGGGCTCTAGGAGCTCCCACACTTCACACTTGGCAGACTTGGCGATAAGCTCGAGAGAGTTCTTCGCCGTCTCGCGAACATGCCTGTTCATGTGGCACAGCTCATTGTTAAACTGCATGCAAATCTGGGCGAGTCGAGGTTGCTTCTGGGGTGGTTGGCCCTGCTGTTGTTGGATGGGAAGGGCATCCTCCTTCTTGATATTCTTTGTGACTCGGGTCAAAAGCACCTCTAGACTCGTCTGGGCGAGGCATCTCGTCTTCTGAGGGAGATCTTGAGGCATGTCCTTGATGACGTACATGAGGGCCCTGATGAACTCGGTTTGCTTCGATGCTACCCATGCGTCGCCGAGGTCGAGCTCGGTGAGCAAAAAGTGGATGCCGAGGCTTCCACCAGTTTTCGTGAACCATTCTTCCTCATAGCAGCTGTGGCAGAAGATGCTGCTGAGGTGACTGAAGAAGGGAAGCCGGCCCACGTTGGCCTGTGATCCCAAGATGATGGCAGCCGAGTCGTACATCTCTCGGATGATCCTCTGCGCCGCATCACGAACCTCGGGATGATCCGATGCAAGCGACTCCACAATCGCATCGGACAGGGACCTCGTATCAATGCACAGAGGCCCTTCACCTGCCTGGGGGTCGAACGGACTGAAGTTGCGCTTCAAGTCCACCAGCGACCGACCGACCTCGAGGACGGCAATGTGGCGGGCTACATTGAGAAGGAAAGCGTCGGATTCATCCTTGAATTCCGGGATTGACTCGGCAAAGAGAACAGCTTTGAGTAACCTCTTCACATCCTGGTCCTGCTCATCCTTCTTCGGGATGGACCTCTCCCGCTCGGAAATCTCGAAGGGCGCAAAGTTGATATCCAACTTGCGGGCCAAGAGATCTTGAGCCTGGAGTCGTACTATCCGAGGTAAGTCTTCCGGGAGTTGGTCGTGACCGATGCGGAGCTTGATCTGCGTCTTGATGAAGTGGAGAGCTTGCTTCTTGTAGTACGGGTCGTATTGGCGCAGCTGACTGGCCCTTCCGGCCCTGGGAACCTCCATCAGCTTCTGAATGGCAGCGTCGACGCCCAACTCTGCAGGGAAAGCCCGGTCCTTCTTCGACCCAATAAGGCGCACGTCGAAGCTGGTGGGATCGTCGGCAAAGTCTTGGTACTTGAGAGGAACAGCATTGGTCATGAACTTGCGGTTCCTGCCGCCAAGCTTTCCAAGGATGCGCATTGTCGAATGAGAATGAAAGTGGCTGTAGGGATGGGGTCGCAAATGGTCGAACAAGGCGGTCATGAGCTCATCAATAACCGGGGCCATGATAGGGTCCAGGTAGTCCGCGGTCAAGTTGTCCACGCAGAGCTCCAAAGTCCTAAGGCCCTGCCCAACAAGGTCCGAGCCTGCCCGCAGGGCGACAACGAGAGGCCTCATCAAGAAGCTGAGATGTGGCAGAAGGTGACTCAGGCGCGCCGGCACGGTAAGGCACAGCTCAACGTAAAGATCTCGTTCGGAAGGTTTGCGAGCCGCCATAAGAAGATTGTTGAGCACATCGAGGAGCATTTCCAGCAGCGGGAGAATCTGCTTGTACAGCTGCTCAAACTTGCCACCGCCAATGCTCCTGAAGAGCGATCGCAGGAGGAGGAAGTAGTTCATGGGCTCCTCCGCCTTGGTGGAGAGCTCAATGGACTTGGTGACAATGTTGACGACGTGTGGCAAGAGCACCTGCTCGTTCTGACCGGCGAATAGTGTCACCGCCATGAATGCCAGCTTGAACAGGCGGAGCAAGATGGAGGACTTCTTCACATCTGCAGAGCCAACCTGATCAATGCGCTCCATCAGAAACTGGAGAAGCATACCGCAGAAGCTGGGAGAGGTGGCCTCACTGGCCAGGAAGAACTGCGGGATGTGCAACAATCCTGTGTGCTCGAAGATCATGTCATAGAGGTGTGGGATCTCCTGCTGGAAGACTTCGTGGAATGTTGCCGGATCAATGCAGTGGAACACGGTTGCAAAAGTCTCAAGGAGGTCCTTTTCCTCCTTGCTGCTTGAGACCATGTAGAAGTTGGCCATATATTCCACGGGGGAAGCGTATTGCGACTCGGATGCCGGTTTCTCGATCTCGTAGTAACGGAAAACATAGGCACCTTCGCGGAACAGCTTGACAATGATGTTGACTTCCTCCGCAGAGAACCCATGAGAGACGTCCTGCCAATGAAGAGGCGTGGTGGCCGGATCGAATCCGCCGCCGACGTTGCAACTCCGCAGTTGGTAGAATGTGTTCTTGAGGCCGTTCATGAGGGTTCTGAACAGAAACTTGTTATCCATGACGGGGTCTGAGCTCCTGTCCCGAGGGTTCGACGTTTTTATGGGCACAGCGTTGAAAATATCCGTCTCGTCCCAATCGGGGACCCTCTCCCTGTCGGCCACGGACGCGTCGGATGTATCAGCTTTCACCTGCTGGTGATAGATTTTTGACAGTTTCACGGCATTGGGATACTGTCGGTTCATGGCCGCAAACTTGTCCCCAATGGCGTTCAGAATTGTGAGCAGGTAGTGCCGGGCGTCGACTTTATTAGGCATTTTGGCAATGCACTCAGCCATATTCAACAGGAGTTTCGCGCTCATGGTTTGGAAGCTAGTCCCGGGATAGCTGTCCTGCAGATTTCTGGTGTAGACCTCGACTGTTTTCCGGATCTGCTCCGGGCTCAGCGAGTCCCTGACGTGGTGGATGAGGTCTGCAAGCATGCTGTAAGCCAATGGCCTCATCGTCTCATAGACGGTAAGCCCATCTCCTGTCAATGTCCGTTCGTCAAGGAGCTCATCGATCTTTGGGAGGAAGACGGTCCGAAAGTCGTAGTTGATGATGTGACGAATCGCCACCAGGAGCTCCTTTCGCGTGCTAGACTTCTCTCTGGGGCAATCCTTCAGAAGCCTCACCACAATCCCCGGCAGAGCGTTGAGGAAGTCTCGCAGCTGGGTGTGAAACTGCCTCAGGAGATACGCCAGAAAGCTCATCGTCTTGACCTGAGCCGTGATCATCTCCCCGAATGCGGCCCTGTTCTTGATACCCGCCGCCACGCCTGTGTGGATCTGACCCTTGGCCGCGGCATCTGCGTGTGCCTGCTGCTGGGCGGTGGCCTGAACAGAGAGCACATTCTTGATTAGGGGAATGAAAGCCTTGACATTTTGGCCGACCGTGTTACGGTAAACCTGAAAGATCGAGACGACGATTATGGGGCATTCGGACATGACTTTGAAAGACCGCATGCCTTTGAGCAGTGGCCGGTTCTGCTGCTGAGGGTCGGCTCCGAGGTCTGCCACGGTGGCCACAGGTGACCCTGGACGAGGGGACTGGAAGCTGGTCTGCGTGTTGCCCGGTGTCGAAGGGGCGCCGGTCTGAGGGTTGGCGTTGCCTGCGGGGTTGTCCAGCTGCTCCCTCACGATGCTCTCCATGCCCTCGAACAGCTCCTGGATCAGTGTCAAGAACTCCTGGACATGGCTCTGTAACACCTTATGTTGATGCCGCATGATATCCGATATGATCTTTACACACAGCGTCGCATTCTCCTCATTGTCGTTGCGGACGATGTTCATTAGGAGGGTGACCGTCTCGGGGGCATATGGCTCGAACGGCTCGGGCGGCGAAGGAGTCGTGGGAAGGCGATGGAGTACCTCTAGGATGCAGTGCCGCAGTTTCTGTTTATTGTCTCAGCCAGGTGGCTGACTGTCGGAAGCTCCTCGTTGTGTTGACGTACCTGCTCCGGCGAGTTACTCTGAAAGGTGCATGGTCCATTCAAGATGCCCACGAATATGGGCATCAACTTCTTCAGGAATGGCGCATATATTTGACCACTGGTGTAGTGATCTAAGCTGTCGCGCAGTGTCGTAGCGGCATCGACTTTCAGTTTCGTCTCTGCGGAACGGGTACGTTAGTCGCGGTCTCGACAAGCGGGCTGGACAGGCGTCGCGGCGGCGCGCCGTGTCCATACCTATGTCTGCGCTGCTCAGTCGCCTTACGACGTCGTCAATAGTGGTGCCCGACATGGCTGCATCATCGGCGTCCACAAGGCGCCGCAGACCTTTCCATTCGCTGGAAGATCCTATGGACGACGCTCCGGACGGGACAATAGCGGAGGGGCGCAAGGAAGTGTCGTGCGGCAGTCGCGAAGCTTCAGGATGGCGACAGCGTGCCTTTTGGTAATAAAAATTTGGCGTTTAGAAAACAGATGTATACTGGCATGCGTGTCTATTTCGCGCCGTTAATTCAGGGAGAATCGTGTGGTCGTGGCGAGCGATCTGTCAAGATGCTCTTGCGTAGTGGAAATTCGAAGGCAGATGCGAGAATGCCTCTGCGCGTCGAAAATCATGAAGAACGCCGAAGCTGGGCGATCGGGTCACCAAAACCAATGGCGCTAGGAGCTGAAGAATAATGTTCCGGCCAGGCCAAGCCACACGGCAGGGTGCGACTAGCGGTCCAGGACCAAGGGCGGCCAATTACCTATCACGCTTTGCATGTGGGGGCCCTATCAGTGATATCGATATCGATAAAGCTCCCGCCCGCAATGGGCCTTCAAGTTGGAACATCGCTATTCTCCAGTCTCCACGTTCTCACGATCGAAGGTTGGTAGCCTCGTAGGGCTTGTTAAGGTTCGTGGTTTGCCCCTGTTTTATCCGAAAGTCTCTATTTCAAACCCCTATAGCGCGGTGGTGGTGCCGAAGTACTAGTAATTAGTGCTCGGGCCGCTTCTGCCTACTAACGTTAGTAAGTTACTAGCGTAGTGGGTTGCTTGCCTTGCCTTGCCCCTCCGGACGTTATCGCCTTGCCCCTCCATTTGCGACTCTCGAAGAAGAGTCGCATCACAAGGTGTTGCCTGTTTGCTTCCAACCCCGGGTTAATCGTTTGTCATCGCACTAGTGTCCACCAGTTCTGTTGCCTAGAATCGGAATTCTATACCGCCCCAACAACGTCGCACTTCTTCCGAGCCTCGTCCGCATCTCACCACCGAAAGCTAACCCTCTTCTTATAACCAGGGCACCTACTCTTACATCTACCGAATCACCGTCAACAAGCCCCCTGCAGCTCATAATGAGTGGTGAATTCACGGCCTTCTTTTACGGTATGATGATGCGCACCGAGTGATCACTGCGATCGATGAGCTGACTCGACATGCTAGGCACTCTGGTATGTAGGACGTCGCTGTCAAAATGGGCCTGCCCATACTGACAAGATCTAGATGGCCCCAGAGATCTTTTACAGCGTCTGCTACGGGGAGTCCAATCCTCCCGCGGCCATCAAGAGCCTGCACACCCTGACCCCCGCCGTGCTCCATGGCTACTGCCGCCACCGCGTCCAGTTCGCCGACTATCCCGGTATCATCGCCGAGAACGGCCATTCTGTCCGCGGTATATATGCAACGGGCTTGACAGAAGCCAACATGCATAAGCTGGACTATTTCGAGGGGTCCGAGTACGAGCGCAAGGACGTCAAGGTCAAGCTTCTGCGGAAGGACGGCGACAAGGAGGTCGAAGGCGAGGAGGTGGGCGCTGTCGCGTATGTGTTCTCTTTTCCGGAGCAACTGGAGCGCGGTGAGTGGGACTTTGAGCAGTTCCGCAGGGATAAGATGAGGTTCTGGGCGCGAGGCGACTGGAAGTACGAGCAAGGTGCGCGGCTACCAGACTCCGTCATGCGAGACGACAACACTGACCCTGTCCCAGATCCCAAGGATAAAGCTGCCATCAATTAGAGGGGTATGATAGATCTCTTGAGGTGGTCTCTTGTCAGCCTCGGGACGAGGTTGTTGATGCGACGACCACGCCGCCGCGGGGTCGTTGCACAGCGGAAGCGCTTAGCCGGAGGAGGCGGTGAGCGTTGGCCACGATAGCACCGCATCTACGCGACGAATGGATGAAAGAAGTGAAATATAGAGGGCTGAGGAAGACCGCGAACCCGGAACTCGGTGAAGATTTGTTGTATTGACTCTGCAGGCGCCGAGTGTCGTGTCGTGTGTCGTGGTAAACTTTCCCTGCGACCAAGAGACAGTGCGAACTCGCGATGAAAACAACGAACCTCAGCCTGCAACAAGAGCGAGAGTCGCAGTTCTCCGTGAGCATTGGGATTTAGAACGCAAAGGGTAAAACGTTACATTGGAATCCTTTTGACATGCGACCAATCTCTTGGTGCGAGGTTCGATGGTCGACCGAGTTCGAGATGTCATGCAGAGGAGACTGACTCGAAGGTCGCGGGAACGAAGTTTCATTGCTCTCTAATGAAACCGACCGGGTTGTTTGATTATAAAATCGTTTACGGGCCACTATAAACACGACTCCCGGACTCCCTAGAGCGGTCGTGCCGTCGACCCCTGAACTCGCGAAGATCGTGAAACAAGCCCGTCTTCAGGTGGCAAGCAAGGTATCCGGTCTAGGCAACTCCCCGTCGAGAGTCCCATCATGGGCTGACACCTAACGTGCGAATTCCCATGAACGGCATGCCTGGGATGTAACTCTAACGCTGGACCTGGGATATTCCCAGTTGACATTGACAGTTACCGAAACGAGCCTTCAAACAGGAGGTCACAGAAATGGCATCCTACGTAGTGTTGTACATATGTAGGTCAAAGCTCACCACCTGATAACCTCCGGGGCCATAATCATCCACTTAAATATATTGGACGGCACAACTACCGTATGTAGACTAATCAGGTAAATCCGAGCGGCGCATATTGGTGGGTCTTCCGCAAGACGGTACGGTGGTAGTCGAGGGTCAAAGCTTCGCGTCGCGGAAGCGGCCAATTCCCCGCGCCACATCAATGCGCATGGAAACCGTCTGCCATTTACGGCATGCGTAAATACTCGAGTCAATGATTTTCGTTTTGGGATTTCCATCCTAGTCCAAGCGGTCGATCTGATCGTAGGACCTTCATCCCTGGGCTATGGAGTACGTACATACAGTATGTATCCGTCCCCAGCGTCCCGGTTGAAAATACGCGATTGGCGGGTAAAGTTCAGAAGCGCTTGTGGAGCCAACATCCGTGGGAGAGAAGACCGATGGCCACATGCGAGGCCGCACAGCTCTGCACGTCATGGCCTCCAAGAGCGCTTGCTTAAGTGATGGTGAGCGGTGAGCTCTCAAAGAGCACGCCACGTCACGTAGCCTATCCATTGAGTGGCTGTAAGAATGGCACGCAAGCGCCAGCAAAACCAATTCCCGTCGTCGTACGGAGTACACGGATGCTCAAATGCGAGGCGCATGACCTACGTGATGCCTCCCATGATGCCCCCTGTGAACCCTCATGATCAATGTTGCATCCAAGGTCACGAGCGAGTACCACAATCACAAGGGTAAAATAGTGAAATGTTCCTGCTCAACGTCGGTTCCCAGAGACAGGGGGCAGGGGGCAGGGGGCAGGGGGCAGGGGGGAAAACGACTTGAGAAGGTCGTCCGTCCAGATATACGTGGAGGCGTGGGACCTGCGGCTGTGAAACTGACCTGCGTTTCACGAAGTGTCCGCTACCAAGCAAGACCGCGACCCCACAGTCGACGGGCTTGTCCAAGAAGTTGACCCCTGCATGCCGCGGCGACGTTCAGGGGCCCTAGCGTCGCCTCCAACTTTGGAAGGGGCCCAGGGGCCCAATCATGGGGTCTTCTGTCCCCGTGCCCCCCTGCTGGCCCTGCATTCGAGCGTGGCAGAGATCTGCCCTCCCAGAGTGATCGCTTCAAGGTGCATCGACGTATCGTGGTTGGCTGAGCGTGCTCCGGCAAACACAGGTACTAGGGAGCACGTGCCATGTGGGTACAGGATGTACACACTCCACGACGCCTGAGTGGCTGTGGCAGACAGAAGGTAAGTCTTAGTATTAGATGGAGAGTTCGTCGTGACTCATGAGAGATGGGTAGGTTAGGCGGATGGCAGAACTTGAGGATGAGAAGCGAGATGAATGGGTGAACAGATGCAATTAGCCGAGACCTTTGTGCCTACTAAGTACTTGGAGTACCTTATGTATGACGTCCGTGACTTACCGACCAGTTAACAACACGTGCGTGTCGACACTTTGTTGCTAACAGGCATTCCAATTGGCAACGAGAGGGTCGCGCCTGCCACTGCTGAAGGCGGAATGACGATATCTGGAGTCCTGGGCCGACTGTGGAAAACGTGGTGGGTGGGTGGGTGGCTCCTGCCTCAGATTCCAGTAGTGTACGTCTGGTGTCTGTGGCTGCAGCCTGCAGTCCATTCCGGCACGACTCGTCTCTGCATGCTGCTTCTTTCTTTGCTCTATGCCCACCATCCACGTACCACCCGTCGTCCATGTTTCAACCCTCGAGCCTCGACATCCCGTGGTCCCTCTTGCGAATTCCGATCCTCCTGAATCAGCATTCATGCGAAACAAAGAAATGCAACCACTGCCTGTCATTGTCAATTCGCATTGCCTATTGCGTCGCATCAGTTTCTACATTTCCCGTCCCGCTGTCCGTGCGACGCGTTACCATTGCGACTTCGACGATCGACCACCGTGAAAGGAAACCGGCAGTGTCTCGTCTTTGCTTCCTACAGCAAAGCAAAGACGTAGATCCTTGTTTTAACTGGTAGGACTTACGAGAGGGGCAACCGAGCGGGGCGACAACAGCATGGGCCGGCTTTTCAGCCAGCGCTCCAACCTCCAGCGATAACGGTCTGGTTTGCCAAGCCGTGCAATTGTGTCGCCAGCAAGCGGAGAGACGAAGCCAGGAGGTGCTGCTGCTGCTGCTGCTGCTGCTGCTGCTGGTGGCGCCGTCGTTGAGGAGAGACGCTCCAAAGAGTCAAGCCCGTCGGGTTGGAATGCGCTGGCCTGCTGCTGGCCGCGTGCCCTAGCAGGGGGGTGCCAGCCAATGTAACGTCAGGACCTTGCGCCGGACCGTGACGTCGGTGAATGCTGCCAGCTCACTGGCCCTTGCTGGCCGAGTGTGGCTGGCCATTGAGACTCCGAGTAGGGGGTTCAGGAGGCCCGATTGGAGGCCACATCCCGGAAGCCACCGTATCGGACCCTGGAATGGGACAACGGCCGCCCCCACTAGGGCCGGCTACACATGCAAAACCCGAGGTCTTGTGTCTTCACCGCTTAGACGGAATGAGGACATTGTGTTCACTGCCTACGAGCTGAAATCTGGCATCGAACAATTGCTCTCTCGGAGGGTCGCGGCGCAAATGGATATGGAATGCCAACACGACCGATACCTCCTTTGTGCTATTGTGGCAGTTACGGGACTCTGCCACCGAGATACAGGGTTGTGTGGCACCCTAGTGCTCGCTCCACGTAATGTATCGTATGCTCCGGTACTTGCAGCGAGCGGAGATCATCCCCACGCTTGTTGTTCCTGAGACGTTGATCCTTGTCCGCGCACCAGGAGGAAAAATATTCTTTCTTGGACACGGGCAACGGGAACCGGCAGCGCCCTAGATGGGCGGCTTGCACTCTGGTCAAACGGATTAGCGTCGTCCGCACGGCCACTAAGACTTCACACGTCTCTTAGGTACCCGTCCAGCCCTCTTGAAACAAACACACCAGCCTATCACCACTCCGCCCTCCACGCTCCTCCTTCAAAACACCTTGGGCCCAGATTTCGGGGTGCCCCTGGCAGCTCCACCATGCCTCGAAGCCGCTCCGGGAGACGGTCAGTGCGCCCCTTGACTGGCTCCGTACCTTGCAGCTTGTCTCTCCCCGGCCGCCGTCCACAATGCAAGGCATCGCACACCCTCCCGGGTTGGCATCCCGTGTCATCCAATCGCCTCCCCACCGTGGCAAGTTCCTCGCAGCGGCCGACGCCTGGATCTCACCTTTCTTTTCCAGTCTAGCCTGCTGTTTCGTCCCGGAGGCGGCGCGGCGCTGATCTGTTGAAACCTCCCGCCCATGGTCTCAATGTTTGGAACGCCGGCGTATAAGTAGACGGGCACATTGTCTCTTGGTCCAGCTTTGTTTCTCCTCTTTCTTCACAGACATCATTCGTCTCCAGTCCATCCTTTCAGAGAGGCTTGTCGTCAAGACATCCACACTCCTTCTTCATCATTCTTTACCGAGGCTAGTCCTTGGCTTTGTTTTATCATTTACCACTTTCTTTCCGGAACTCTTCAAGTCGAACAACAACAAACCTCAAAGAGCTTGGTCTCTTGACAAAATCCCGTGTACAACTCTTGTCCGTACGGCTTCTCGGTAGATCCCGCGGCTTCTTTTGTAAGTATGACACCGACAAGTCATCGGAGAGCAAACATTCTCTCCAACCGGTGCCCAGCCAGCCTATTCCCCAGCTCTTCGAGCACTTTCTTGCGACGAATATTCAAGCAACGTGATCACGTCTTCGGACTGGTCCTCGGCATGATCTCGTCACCATGGACTGGCTCTATATACTTGGGCTTCAGTATTTAAGGATGTCAGCTAATTGTCTCCAGGACTTGAAAGTTCACAATCCACTGTCTTGACGACATCAACCGACAACTCTCTCTTAAAAACAAAAGAATCTACGTCTGGCACGTTAGATTCCTTCACAAACCCACAAGAACAACACATCAGATCTCTTCTTCACCGTCACGATGTTCTCCAAGGCTTACGCTCTCCTTGGCCTGGCCTCCGCCGCCAGCGCTCATATCGTCATGACCAACCCGGTCCCTTTCGGCAACCCCAACAACAGCCCGCTCGACGCCTCCGGCTCTGATTTCCCTTGCAAGGGTATCGCTCCCGATGGCAACGTCCCGAACTCTTACGCGGCCGGCAGCAAGCAGCAGCTGTCTTTCATGGGTACCGCTGTCCACGGTGGTGGCTCCTGCCAGGTCTCCGTCACCACCGACAAGAACCCTACCAAGCAGTCTCAGTGGAAGGTCATCAAGTCCATCGAGGGTGGATGCCCCGCCCAGGGCGCTGAGGGCAACATCGGCAACGACCCCAATGCCGAAGTGCCCTTCAAGTACGACTTCGAGATCCCCCAGGAGATGCCTGAGGGCGAGTACGTCTTCGCTTGGACTTGGTTCAACAAGATCGGCAACCGCGAGATGTACATGAACTGTGCCTCCGTCGAGGTTACCGGCGGCACCGGTGACGAGAGCTTCTTGCAGTCCCTCCCCGACATGTTCGTTGCCAACGTCGGCAACGGCTGCAGCACTCAGGAGGGCACGGACGTCCAGTTCCCCAACCCCGGCGAGGCCGTCGAGCAGCTTAATGGTGCCACCAACGTGTTCCTCAAGCCTACTGAGGCGGCTTGTCAGGGCAATGGTGGTTCTCCCCAGCCCACCGACGCTCCCCAGCCTACCGATGCTCCTCAGCCCACCGATGCTCCTCAGCCTACCGATGCTCCCACTCCCACTACCACGGACCCCGAGCCCACTCCGACCCCTCCCCCTGGCGGCGTCTTCATGCCCGTTCCCTCGGGCAACGAGCCCGCTCCCACCGACGTTCCCCAGCCCGGCAAGCCTGAGGAGGATGCCGGTGAGGGCGGTAACGGTAACGGTGGCAACGTCGGCACTGCTGAGGAGCCCGGCTCCGCCTGCACCACCGAGGGTACCTGGAACTGCGTTGGTGGCAAGTCCTTCCAGCGCTGCGCCAGTGGCACTTGGTCCGAGGTCATGGGCCTTGCCTCCGGCATGAGCTGCGATGGCGGCTCTTCTTCCGATCTCAAGGTCTACGCTACCAGGGGCAAGCGTGCCATGCGCCGCGCTCAGCGTGTTCGCTAAGTGGTCGGGTCATGTTTGAAAAAGAAATGAAGATGAGAGGGCGTTTGGGGGGGGCACCATGCCACACACACTTCGGTCGAACGACCGGACTCTTCCAACCCTGTAAATTTATTTTATTATTTCTAGATTCTTGGATATGCAATCACATCTGTCAAAGCTTCACTTCGATCTCTCGTAACAAGTACCTCTTGTATAGTCTAAGCCCCTAACCCCCAATGGACCTGTCATTGCCTTTTGCAAAGCAGCCGCCTTCCCTCGATAGGTCGACATTTTTTACATTTTTTCGATCCAGGAATGGGACCAGTTTAGCGACTCCTTTCTTCTGTCCCAGTAGCGACGCGGGATCTAGCGGCATAACATGAGGATCCATCTCGATGCCGGTATGCACGCCGCCATCAAGGCCAATGTAGCGGCCAAAGCTGAAAGTCCGCGACGGCTGCTGTCCCGCAACCACGCCGCTCGGGGCGACGTAGGCAAGTACGGATCCAATGGTGGTGGGCATACGGGGAAGAGCGAACGCGATCGGCCGCGCGTAGAATATGATGCTACCGACAATGTTGAGGGCCAGCACTACCATGGTGATGATGAAGGCGGGGCCGTCGAGGAAGATCTTGGTCTGCTCCGTGAATCTGATGCCATCGACGTGCTCTGATTCCGAAGGCGGCTCGAATAGGTGCAGGTTGAGACCGAGGAGGATCGAGAATAGCATGCGGTATGCGTCGGTGTAGAGGGGTATCATGTCATCCGGGTCGGGCACTGGTTCCTTGGGATCCAGCATATACCTGGAGCCATTACGGACGACCACTAAATAGCTCATCCAGTCCCTGGTGACGGTGTCGTTATGCCATACCGAAGCCCCTTGGTTGACTTGATAGTTGGCATAAGCCAGCATCGTGTCTGTGATGTTCTTCGAGCCTGGTGGATCGACGGGCGCCCTGTCGTCTGTAGTTCGGATGTAAGAGAAGACGTAGCCAGAGCTATCGATCGTGACGTTGAACATGGCCGTCTCGAGTATGGGTCGACAGATGGCAAAGCTCGCCTGCGCCGTCCCATTCTCCAGCTCGCCTCGTGGTGTCCTACCCCAGCCTAGAGTCAGTGGAACGTCGCAAGGCATCGGCCCAACTGCGTTGGTCAAAGTCTTGACAAACTCGACGGAGCTCTGGCCGCTAGAGCGAGTCATGTCGGGATTTCGAAATTGAGCCCTCGCATTCTCGAGGAGGATGTCGTCTCCGCATTCCGTTGGGTAGTAGGGGTTCTCGGGTTCCAGATCCGTCGGGATCTCAGACGTTGGCACAGCCGTGCAGTTCAGGTTAGCACCGAATCCTCGCGTAATTAGGCTGTGTCTGTCCGAAGTCTCGTTGTTGCTCTGCTCGGGGAGCTCGTGCGGCTGGAAGAAGAACTCAGTGGAGACCCAGGGTGGCAGGACAATCCCTGAGGTGATGTTGGCCATGGCAATATAGGAGTGATCCTGGGTCTGCGTGGTCTTGGTACGGCGCTCGCGTAGATAGGTGCCGAAATTTTCCACGGCGTCGCTGCTGAATCTGGTCGAGATGACTGGTTTGAACACCTCCGGGTAGGTGGCAATAATGGGTGCTTCGTTCAACAAGGCACCCAAGCTCACCGCCATGACGTTTGCCAGCAAGGCCATCGAACAGACCATGACGAGTAGAAGGTGGCGAGACTTGATGGCCCTCCACACCACGAGCTGCGGAGGTATGGAAGTGTAGGTGGTGTCAATGGACCGACTCGGCTTCGTATTTCCTGCGCAGAGCTCGTCGAAGGGCTGAAGCACGCAGAGCAGCCTGTTCAGGAGAACCCAAAACGGTTCGATGAGCGTAGCGAAGATGGTCGGCACAAAGTTCTCAAGTATCTGCATAAGCTCAAAATTCTGAGACGGGCGATGCAAACCTGGCAGAGGTCAGTATATCTCCCCCCTGGGTGATGATCTGGCGCATCGCATATGGCCAGTAACGAACCAGTTTGACGTTCTTCCTCCTGCTTCATGTAAGCCAGACCAGAAGCAGCACCGATAAGAATAGCGACAAAGAGCAAACCAACATCTCTCCTCATCGCGAATGGTTTTATCGGCTTGTAGGGTTTCGCAGACGAGTCAAGCTTCTGTTCGCTGGGGTTCCCCGTCGATCCTGGGATGACTCTGATGACGGGCGTGCCATGATCGTCATCCGCACAGAGACGGAATCTTTCGTTCGGGAACCGCTTCAGTAGAAGTTCTTCTTGGGCACAGTCAGCCGAGTCGAAAAGTTTCACGATCTCCGGACTCCCGCGGAAGATGTCTATGAGCCGGTTGATCGAGGATGGGTTGCTTGTGAGATGACAAGGAGACGTGTGGCAGAGCCACAGAAGTATCGCTGCCAGTACTGCAACGAAAATAAGAAGTCCTTCCACAGCCATGGATATCGGACGACTTACGACAATACCCGACAGGTAGAAAGTTGATGTTGCCGTGGTGTTGGAAATTGAAGTTTGGTTGGTGAGTAGGTGATCGAGGGCGACCGAGAACAAATACTTATGAGCTCGCGTGAAGGCGTCATGAAGAACCTTGGAGTCACCGTAATCGCTCGTCGGTCGATCCTGTCCAGCCAATGCGAAACCAACCATGTTGGAGATAGGCTTCATGATGCGGCTGCCTTCCACCTGCGGGGTTTGCTCCACGACCATTGAGAAGGGCTGATCCCGTTCTTCAAAGTTGTCATCATACCCATTCGCCAGCAGGAACTCGAACGCGGTGGCGTTGAACTCCTCCGGTCCAAGTTCTTCCCGTTCCTTCAACTGTTGGACGGAAGACTCGATCGGTACCCAAGAGCCAGATGGGATCGACACCTGTACATGTTGCTTGTAGTAAGAGGGTTTGCAATACAAGGCCGTGATGTCGAGATCAGGAGTCTGCGTGATGTTTTCGGCGCCCGAGGCATAAACCCATACGGCAAGAAACATGTGCATTGTATCAGGCGTCGGTGGGCAATCGGGGCCACCGATCCAGTAACTGGAATGGGGGCTGGTCGTGTACCCGATATAATTCATCGAATAGTTCTGCCAATTGGGGATTATGAAGTCGTACTTGCATCCTTTCCCGCTCTTGAAGGTGTAGGTCTTCTTCTCCAGTGGGCCATTGGGTGAGAATTCGGCGGGCCAACAGTCCAGTTCAGTGGAGTATTTCATCGTCGAGGCTGTCCAATTCGAAGTCGATGATGAAGGTGCTGGGTCGTCGCTAGAGTAAAATGGTAATAGTCCATAGTCGGAGGTCATGAACGGTGGCAAACGCTGTCCTAGCCACGCAACCGAGTAACCGTGGCTCATCACCTCGGGACCTAGTACGCTGACTTGATCCTCCACGGGCACGAGCTCAGATCTATTCCCAATCTCCATCACTTCCGTATGGGATACCTCGTCCGTTCCCAGAAGAGAGCTCTGCAGGGGCGTGATGAGCCAGAAGACAAGCACCATAGCTAGGCCACTCAAAAACGTTCCCCAATGTCTTGATAATAGGTCAGTAAATAAACGGTTGACTCGAGTCGAGGCCCCTTACCTCTTCTTTGCCGCTTTGAATGGGACGAATGCAACAAATCCAAATGGGTAGTCGAGAAACAATGAGTCCTCGGCTAGCGCTCCTTCTGGTTTCGACAGTTCGAACCAAGGTTGCATCCTCTTGGCGTCCAGATCCAACCAGCTCCAGAGGAGACTATACAGAACAGCGACCACGTTGGGTCCGTAAAGGTAGCTGAGCATCGCGTATCGTGGGATCTCCTCCAGTGAGGGAGACAATGCAAGGCCACCGTGCGCTAGACTTCGCTGGGCGAGCAGCTCGACAGTGGCTGCAATGAGCAAACTCACCGCTATCACCGCGGCAAGTATTGGTGTAGTTAGTGAGAGCGGTTTCCATCCTGACGATCCAGCTATGACTCGTCAGCATCATAGAGTTTTTAATATGACGGACAATGATGGTTTACCCCCCGAAGCTTTTCGTGACAACCGGTGCCAAAACTTGGACGTCTTGCCTTCCTGATTGTCGTCTATCTCATGATGCTCCACAACAGTATGTGTCGCGCTCTTCCAAGAATTCACCGTCAACGATCGTCCATTCGTCAGTGTCCTCGCGGAGTCGATTCGAAGCGGCGGCATTAGTCCGTCCATCGCTTTTTCTCCCGTCCAGAGGATATCCCAATGATATCGTGTCGTCGAGCAACCATTGAACCAAGTCACAACCACTCGTCCCACAAGGCTGACTCTTCAAAACGCCAACAAACCAGAAGACAACGTCCAATTGGAGGATCCTCCAGAAAACCCCCAAAGAAGAAGAGGAAGGAAATCCAAACAAGGAAAGCAAACCGAGAAAAGGATGGCAGACACAGGAGGTGGGTGGACAATTCCATCGACCGCGGACCATCCCGACTCTTAAACTTAGCTCCCGTCCGCGGCACTGCCAAGTAACCGTTCGCTCCAAAGATATCCCATCCATGATGCCTTGCCATTGGGGAGGCGCCTTTCCTGCAGCAAGCCTAATGCTCCACGACGATGCTGCAGTATCCCGCCAGCAGCCAACAACCACACCTAGGCCCATGCTAACACCAGCACTCCGCCAGGCCAAGTAAACATGTTAAGCGCGCCATGCCACCAGGCGTTGGTCCAACCCTGGAGGGCCCGAGAGCTCGAAACCCGTCGATCGGCCCCTTGGGCAGGGGTCTAGTCGGTGCTCTAAGCGCCCGGCGGCAACCCGCAGGCGCCGTCGCGCAGGCCCGGCCCCACAATACCGCGACAGGGCAAACGAATCAGCGTGGAGGCCAGTGCGCTTCCCGCTGAAGAATCACCTGCGTCCGCTTCATCGCAAGCGCCGTTTATGCGGCCGCATGTTGGGAGCTGCCCAATTCATGGGATAATTGCAACGTGATGTTGGTGATGGTCGATGTTGATCTGCGGGAGGTTTGAGGAGAGGGCCGCATAGTGAGGGACCAGGGGACCACATCCGTGGCGGTGATGTGTGTGATTGGCCGGTCGTCGTTGACACGGGCAAAGAGAAAAGAAGGCTCAATTCGGGATACCACGGAGGGTGACGGTAAACGGCACAAGCTTTCAATTGACTGACGAGAGTCAATTGGATGAGATGACGACGAACCATGAGGGGAGGAAACAAACAAACGTGGAGGCCTCGAGAGAGAGGGAATGTATAGGTAAGTAGCTTCATTGAGGAAGGATCGACCTTGGTACGCTCCAACGACTCTCGTGGTCTACTTTTGGAAAGCACCTCCACCAAATCACGGAAGGAGCCATCAAGGGCAATATACTAGTAAATTACCAAGGCAATGATGTGATAAAGTTGCCTTACTACCTTTAGTAGTACTATACTAGTAGTATTAATGGCTCAGTCCGGCAGATACGACATTCTACCACCGTGTTGCTCCTTCACTATAGGACGCAAGCAACCCAGGAGCTAGAACTACTAGGGTACGTACTAATTGCACAATAGGACCTCCACACATGCTTACCGTAGTTTCATGACAACCAACAACACCTACCATTGACCAAACAGCAAGCGAGAACGGTAGCATACATATTGCACAGAAACGACACATCACTCAAAGTTCACCACTCCTGCGGCCCTGCCTCAAACACGGACGACCCGCAAGCTGAGCTCACTCACGGTCCACAGCTTGAGCAAACGCGACAAATGACGGCTACACACCCCTCCTCCCCGCCAGCTACCTACGCACTCGTATACTACGTCTACGATATCTCGCAACTCGAGCATACGCCGGTGAGGCTGGGTAGCCGTATCGGACCGACACAGCACACGATCCGTCCATGGCCATCGCTGGCATGGTGGCAAAGGACCTGAGACCACGTCTCACTCGGCTCAATCAATCCCCCAAGACAGTTGAAACCCCATCGCCAGATCTCTTATCGAACCTTCTCTGTCTTGGGAGACCCTTCCCTTCTGTCTGGACCTCAATTGAGCCCACTGTCACGGGTATTACTCTGTGAATCGTCACCTGGCTCCGGGCCAAAAACCACGACGAAATACTCACTGTCAGTCGAAATAATCACCCACCCACCCACACACACACACACACACACACACTTAACGGCGCTGTTCAACATATCATATTCTTTCTCCTGTCTTGTTGGTACAAATAATTAACAACAGCTTTGCTTACCGATGTATGCCCGCTCGCCCGAACGGGCCCAGCAGTGGGGGAGGATACCTAAAGTATCATTATCCATAAAAAAACACACACCGGCAACTGTTGATACCCGCTCTCGAATCCACGCCAGTCAATCCAGCGCCCACGTGTTGACCAGCATCTGCCGCTTCCCAACCCTACCTTACAAGAGCACCACCACCACCACCACCACCAATGGCTTCCCCGATGTATCAAGACGCCCCCAACGCCCCAGAGGTTCGCGCAACTGGTGCGTGTTGTATAAAAACGGTGTACCCACCCGAGAACAGCAGGCCACGTATCGAAGACAACAGGCGAAAGAAAAATAGTGTAGAAGAAGAAAAAAAATCATGCAGTCATGCAAGTGCTCGTCACCACTCAATTGTGCTGTCGTCTCAGATTTCAATATCTCTCATGGACTCGTCCTCCACCTTGGCCTGCTTCGACGAGGTCGTCGTCCCCGGCGACACATTCTCCTTGTTGTCCTTTAGCTTGATCAGGTCCGACTCGGCTCGCGCCAGCGGTTGTGCGGGGGTGGTCTTGGAGTGTTTGCTGCTCTCCTCGCTGTCTCTTGGCGTCTCGACCTCGACGAGCTTGGTGGGCTCGATGTTGGCTGAGGCGAGCTCGGGAATCGTGGCCTCCTCCGTGACCCTACTCAGAGGAGGGGGCTTTCCGTAGCCTGCGCGCATGGGACTCGTCAGGGGGGACGTGCCTCGTAGACGCTGCATCGACCGGCCGCGGGCATCGCCGTTGGCCTCCACGGGGCTGGCGTACGGCGAAGAAGACCGGGACCCCAGCGGCGAGGGGTTCTTGACCGGTGGTGCCATCGACTTGCGGTTGGGTGCGCGCCGCCCGTACTTCTGGTCCATCCTCCATCGCAAGATGCCAAAGTACGGCGGCTCCACTCGCGTGGTATTAAACTCGCGCAGCTTCAGCTCGCTGGTGTCCTCGTCGACGTACCACTTGGCGCTGTTCAGGTCATCGGCGACGAGGGCGAGGAAGGCTGACCAGGACCGAGCCACCACGTATTTCGTATCGTAGTCTCTGCCAAAGAGGATGATCTGGCCCCATCTGCCCTTGGGTCCGGGGGCCAGATCGACGGCAAGGTTGTTGCCGCCCCAGTCGCGGACGAGGGGGATCCAGCCAGGGTGGGCGTATGCCTTCCGAACGGCGCCCGGCGGGACGCAGTCTTGCTTCTGGAGAAGGTTCTGCCGCCACTCGTCGGGGTTGCTACCCTGGGATGAGGGCCGTTGTCTTGAGGAGGAGGGCTCGCTGCTGCTGCCGCGGCCAAAGGTCTTGGAGGGAACAGTGGGTCTCACAGGCGGGACTTCGGAGAGAAACTGCTGGTTGACCCGTGTCCACTGATAGTACTCCTGCACAATCTCCTCGCAATCCATCAGCATCGAGCCAAAGATGATGCCGGTCGGCATCCCGCCGCGTTCTTGGCCATCATGAATCATGAGGGATTCCCTGACGTCCTGGGGTAGGGAGCAGTCCAGCTGGTGCTCCAGCTCGTTGAGATCATTCACCGTCGCGCCCTCGCAGATCTGATCCCACAGCTCGGGATAGTTTTCCTCGGCCCAGGATTCTATGCGACGCCACGAGTGCGCGACGGGCGGTGGAGGCGGGAGTCCGTCCTCGAACGACTGCATCGGCACCTCGCCGGGGCTCTGCACCTCGAAGCCATCGGCCTGGCTGGCATTCTTGGCGGCGACGGACCGCAGGCCGGGGGAGTAAGCACCACCCCCCGGGCTTCCGGGGATACCATCGTGGGAGGGAGAGGCGCGACCGTTCTCGTCATGGTAGGGCGAATTGATGTCATGGCGCGAGTCGGAGGCGGTGGCTACGCCGGTGAAGACATTGTTCGTTCGACCGTTCTGGAGGGGCACATGTCGGCCGGAGCGATGGGGAGAATCGTAGGTAGAATCTAGAAAACCGAGGGGATCAGCTAAAGCATCAGATGGGCTTGTGGATGGGGCATGTGAACCTACGGCGGTCATAGCTAGTCATCGTATGCCAAAACGAGCGAAAGGCGGAACCGAATCTGTCGGAGAGTTTCAGCCGGCGTCATTCCAATCAGAGCGTCAGGCACGAGCAAGATAAAACTCACGAGTTAGCCATGATGCCCGGGAAATAGGCTCTGGGCCAATGAGCCGGTGACAGAGTCAATCAGCGCGCGTGGTTTCCCCAGATTCGATGCCGCGGGGGGCCAGGACAACGGTGCGCTATCTCGACGCGGTCCGCTCGACGACGGTCGGGTAGGGGGATTCGCGATGGGACGAGGTCGAAGAAGGTGAATGGGGGGGGTGAGATGCGTAAGAAAGGCCAGAGTAGGAAGAGGTTGAGTTTCTGCTGGCGGCAGGATTATGGGTTCAGGGACCAGGAGCCCAGGAGAGGACGGAGACCGGTGTGCAGCAAAACAGACCCCAGAAGGCTGCAGCCCCTAACAGGTTCTGGGTACGTTACCTTGCCAGTTGACAGTAATGGGTAGGTAGGTACCGAGCGGCGCGGGAAATGGGACTCGGATGACGGGGTGCTAGGGGCCTGTATGGTCGCTGCTGGTGGTGCGTGGGCTGCTAAACGGTAAAGCGAAGGTATTTGACGTGTGGTTGCAGTCGAGCAATGGCACAGCGAGATGCTCTTGGTCGCGATTTTATGATGCAGTGCAGTGCAGGTGAAGGAACGCGGTCGAAGGCTCGAAGGTGTCTGTCTGTCAGTCCTTGACCATAAACGGTGTGGGCTTTTTTTTTTCTGCCTGTATTATTATCGACGGCGCGGCACGGCGGGTCCTTGGCACGACTCCTTGTAGAAGGCAAAAGCCCCTGAGAATATGGAACGAGACGACCACCACCTTGGGGGTGGGGAGCAGTCGAATAACAATCCGTGGCCCAAAGATAAAGGCGAAAACGGGCAAAAGGAATAAAAGGGGTAAAATGGAAAGAAAGAGACAGTTTGCCCACCCGATAATGAAGGAATGACGACCACGTGCAGATGCGACGCGGGTATTGCAGGTGGTACTGCGTGATGCTTGCGATGTGGAAAGATGGGATGACAAGACTGATGCCCGGCATTGACGTGGCCAAGAGTTTGGTGTCCCGTAATTAGTCCGTACTCTCCATTGGTAAAATGGGCGACAGAATGTCGTAGTCACCAACAGCACTCACTCACTCACTCGCTCACTCAGGGGCGGGGCGGCGCTCAGGGGCCGCGTTTCCCAGGGGGTTCGGGGCGTGCAGGCGTTCGCCATTCTGTCTGGGACTGGCTTAGGCTCGCGCGTCTAACTGGCCGGAAGGAGCGACCCTCAGCTGCCAACTTGCCAAGATCTCTCGTCTCTTTCGGGGCCAGCCACAAGGGGTCCATTTCTGCCATTGGGGCCTGTCCAATTTGCCACTGCCGAACAATCGATCCCAAATATCGTCATTGTGCTGACCCGGCAGACGAAGACATCGAGTACTCGTACTCGTACTCTCCCATAAGGTACTCCCCGCACATCTGAGGATGCAGACAAAATACAGATAGCCCAGCACAGAGGTACATGTCCGTCCTACCGTGCGCGAAAGGAGGTGGCATCGTCCCAGCAGCGGAGATGTTAACTGACACGGCGACCCTCCCTCGAGCGAGGTCCTTCCCAATAGCGATCCCATTCCTCCCCGTTCCTCTCGGGGTTTGCCGATATTTGTTACAAATGCTACGGTACTACTACTACTGCTACTACTAGTATGTGCACAATGCCCCGCTAGTTATTAATAGCGCTCTTGCCCCCTGGAATGACACCAATTGATGCCGAGACGACCAGACGACCAGGACAACTCCCATCCATCACCATCACCCCTCACGATGCACAGCAATCGACTACTAATACGGCTACGACTATCATTGCTAACCCGGCACGGTCCGCAAGCTCCTCACGTCGTGAAACTGTCCCTCGCGTCACACCTACGGCGATGCTACAGACATGACATATGCACAAGTACATGTCACCACCGCCCACGGAAGTCGTAAACCCCCGAGCATGCAAATGCAGTCTGAAGTCGTGCAGTAGCCGCGTCAGGTGGGATGCTGCCCAAGACTCCTTCTCTCCAATTTTTTTTTTTTCGGAAGCACTTGTCTCTTGGTCGGGGTATTCTCTACCTAGGTGTCACGACGTGGAGGACGCATGTGTTCCTGCATTTGTTGGCATGTCCATTGCAAGTAGGAGCGTAGGGTAAGGGTAAGGGCAAGCAGTCTCCCTAGCCCTCCGCGCGCAAGTAGCACCTCGGTATCTACCTAGTACTAGTATGTAAAGCAGTGGTGTTAAGCACACAGTCACGGCATCGAATACTTTCACGTCTTTGGGAGTCAAAGTCTTCCTTATTCGACAGCGGCGGAAGTCCCAGAGAACTCATGGGTTTTATGCACTTGGGTGAACTCGTGCGGAGATACACCAACACTTACACCAGAGCGTACTTGTACACACACACACACACACACACACACAAGTCACATAACAACACACGGTGATACCCAGCGTCACGTCGGACACGTGAGTGCTACTCCCATGTCTACGTTCAACAGAAAAGAAAGCTCTCACCCCCGGTGTACCGAGCAGGCCTCGCATTGATCCGGACTCGGCGTGAGGGTTGACTGACCAAGGTTGCACATGATGCCGTACGTCTCTCTCCGAGCGTAGGTAACTCGGGTACTGCGGATGAGCGAGGTTAGTACTAAGTAGTAGTTCGCTACAAGAACAACCACGTACATGTAGGTACTTACTAGTAAAACCCACAACCAGAGCCATGAACATTGACACTGCGATCGAGAATCGTAACCTTCATATCCCCTGACCATCTAGTTAATACCACGAGACAGAAAAGGCCACCCCTGTATGCCTTCAGAGGGCCATCCACCACAACTTGGACTCGACCCCCCCCCTAGGCATGCCAGATATGCTCACTCAACTCCTGCAACTTCTCATCCATCCTCCTCCTCCCCGCCGCCGAAATCCCCCTCTCCGGATTCGCAACCTGCTCGCTGAAACAAAGCTCCACCAGCGCCTTCAACTCGTCATACCCGAACTCACCACCACCACCACCACCACCACGCCCCTCACCTCCACCACTCTGCTGCCTCTCCTTATCCGCCTTTGCCCTCGCGATGATGGCCTCCGGCCCCTTGTCAAACAATGCGTAGTAACTGGACGCCCGCGCGAGATCGACGCCCTCCTCGATATTCTTCAGGTTCTGCTGCAGCACGAGGATATTCAGCTGCATCCGCTGCGAGCCCTTGTCGTTCATCGGCCACGCCATCCACGCGTTGCGGACGAGGTACGTGTTCATCAGCAGGCCTAGCCCGCTGCGTATGAAGCCCGTCTCGCGCTCGCGCAGGAACCGCGCCACCGTCTCGTCGAAGAAGACCATCTCCGCGTTGAGGCCCAGGATGTTCGGGTCCGGCTCCGAGACTTCCTGGTCCAGCAGGTAGGGCGCCAACTCTGGCGAGAGCGCGATCCGTAGGGAGTGCACTATGCGGCAGCGGATCTCCATGTGCAGGGTGAGGAGGGCCGTGCCGGCTAGTTCTTCAAAGGATGAGACGATGCTGTCGAACGCCCTGTGGAGAGTAGAGATTAGCCTCATGAAAAGTGTGCTGTTGCTGGTATGCTTGGTGGGCAGCGCTTACTGGACTGTCTCGGCTGTCAAGGGCAGGTGAACAGGCCCCTGCTCCGCCGTAGACCGACTCGGATCATTCATCAACGTCCACCGTCGATTCGCCTCGCGCGGCAGGCTATGCCTCGCCGAGTCCGTCTCGTGGATGGTGATATTCCTCAGACTCGAAATCTTGCCCGCCAGCCACTTCATGCTGGTGTACAGCAGACACAGCGACGAGATGGTCTCGCGATCCTGGATGATATCGTTCATCTCCAGCCGGGACTCGTTCGTCTGCTCGATGAGCAGGTGGACCTCCATCTCCGCGAGGTCCTTATCCCACGATTCGCCCGTCCACATCCTCTGCAGCGCATCGTGGATCTCCCCGGGGTCGACGGCGAATCGGGCAGACGCCCGCAGGTTGCTGCTGTCTCCCATCGTCGCCTGCTCCTGCGTCTTGGTGACCAGTGACTTGAACCAGCTGAAGCATCGATCATAGTAACGCATCATTTGGGTCACGATCAGCGAGCTGAGGGCCTGGTCGGGGGGGATGGTGGCAAGCATGCGGCAGAAGGCCGTCACCACCTCGAAGAAGGCTGTCGTGCCCCGGAAGACGGGCCGGCGTGCCACCTTGGGCCACAGAGGGTCCTGCGAGAACGCGTTGGCCTCGCCGAACACCGAGTCGCTCAGTTTGGTGAGCGTCTCCTCCAGCTGGGGCTGGAACACGTTGACTAGGAAGTTATCCAGGAACGTGGTGAGTGTGCTGGTGGCCAGGTCGGATCCAGGAGGCACGATGCCCTTGAGTCTCTGGAGGAAGACGAGGGTGGGCGGCAGCAAGAGGCTCATGTTGAACACGCTGGACTCGACCAGGGATTTGTGCGATCCTGTGTTCTGCTGTCCGCCGCCGATATCAGGACCGCCGCCTCTCCTTGAGCTTCCCTCATCCACCGCCAGACGATTCTTCCGCACATCCGTGCCAGTCTTGCGGGAGTTGCTCGTTAGACCAGGGACCGTCGCCTGGATGATACCCTCCAGCGCATCGTACTCGGTGACCATCTCGGGGGACTTGGTGTCCAGCTCCGTAAACTTGAAGAGGTGTTCCCGCGAAGCATCCTTCCTCCCATTCAGCGACGCGCCAGGCGTGGGCGAGTCAAACTGGTAGACATCGGCGTCCGTGGTGACGTAGTTATGCAGCAGGGAGCGTATCTCATTCTGATACAGGTTCCACAGCTCTTTGAAGCTGCCGAGGAGGGCGCTGTTGTTGCCCGCCCCCTCGCGGCGGATAAGAGCCTTGATCGACTCGTGGAATACACGGTGACCCTCGCCAATGGCCTCGAACTTGCCGTAGAGCGTCCAGAGGAGGTCGTATATGACGTCTGCACGCATCTGCGTCTCTCTAGTGCCGTGGACATGGAGCCCACTGGTCTTTGTCGTGCCGCGGAGGGAGCTTGGGTGCCGCTGGTCGACCTCGTTGATGGTCTCGTTGACTATGCCGAATAACTCGACGGGCATCCTCTGCTTGAGCGTCTCGACAGCATTCTGTAGCCTTCCCAGCTTGTTCAGGGCTTCCACCAGCAAGCCGACATAGTAGAATGTGTCGGCTTCTGGGTTCTTCATGGGATCCTCTGTGACGGCCTTGTCCACGTCGATGGACTCCAGAACCGTGTGGAATGAGGTGATGACATTGGCGTCACCATAGCTATCGCTGGGAGAGCCCTGGGCCTTTGACAGACTCTGCCACCTCTCCTGGCAATAAGGCGATTTCAGATAGAGATGCTCGTGCAGCTCCTCCACGAGGATATCCATCAGTGCGGTCTCTTGGTTCGAGAGGTAGCTCCTCAGATCACTGAGAGCACCGATGCCATCTAGCTCAGGCTTCCTCAGTTTGCGCAGCGCACCCTGCAGCACCTCGACAGCGGTCAAGAAGCGCTTCTCGGAGATCCGCGCCTCGAGCTGATCGGGAACGGCGCGCAGATCGTCAAGCTCGTGCAGGGTCTGCAGCAATTCGTCATACCCCTGCGACGCCTTGGACAGCTTCTTGAGCTCCGGGTCGGTGGTGCAGAGGCTGGTCTTGGAGCTGGCCAGCGACTCCTTGAGGGCGCGCACCCTCTTCTGGGAGGCGTGTATGCTGCTCTGGATCTTGTGGAAGGTGCCGATGGAGCTGTTGAAGCCCTGGTGGTGCTCGTGGACGATGCCCTTGAGCGAGTCCTGCAGGTACATGTGGGTCTGCTGGAACTTGCGGTAGTCGTGGGCGCGGCCGACGGAGCTGTTGTCGAGCAGCTGGAGGGCGAGCTGGACGGGGACGCAGTCGCTCTCGTACATGGACGGCCATTCCGTCTTGATGTGCTCGAGCACCTGGGTGATCTGTCGCTGGGCGTTGGTCTCGGACCTCATGCGCGACCGCGAGGGGACGCTGCGGATGGCGGATGGGGAGGAGCCCGAGGGCAGACCTCCCGGCGGGGGCGGCGCCCTCGGGCTGCTCTGCGAGTGCTGCGGGGAGGGAGTCGGGCGGCTGTCACCGTAGCCGGCGGCGTAGGGATCGTAGTCGTAGTCGTAGTCCTCGCCCGGCCTCGCGAGGCCACCGTAGCCGTTGCCATTGCGGGATGGGGCGCGGTCGTAGCGGTCCGACATGGTGGAGGAGGAAGAGGCCGCCTAGGAGGAAGAATGGCTGGCGGGTCAAGGGGTGCCAGAGGCTTGCGCAGTCATCGTCGCCGGCCCGGGTGGGGAGATGAGCCTCAGCCCAGTAATCGGTAATGGCGTGCGTTCGGATAGGTTCGGTTCGTTGACTCGGTCGTGAGTTGTGTGTATACTGTAGGTAGGTATGTATGTATGTGTTAGGATGCCGAGATGGACGGACACCTGGGTGGAAGTACGTACCTTACCTAAAGGTCAGGTACCTCAGGTACAGACGTACACTGGGTACCTTCCAGTTTGTGACGCGGGAGCTGTCACGGCGCACGGACCACCTGAAGACCACCTGAAGACCACCTGCAGACCACCTGAAGACCACCTGCAGACCACCTGAAGACCACCTGAAGACACCTCCCTCGTCTCGACCGTCAACCATCAGCAGCTCCTCCCTCTTAGATATCCGAAACTCTGAATAACGACTGCTCCATTTGGCAATATCAATTGCTTTCAAGAGTAGTATTGGTATCATTCATTAACATTATTACAACGCCGCCATTGCCTCCCATGAAGATCAATCAACCCACCTTGCCTCCTTCCCCGTGATCTTTTCATGGTTCTACCAACGGACCGCCATCACCAGACTCCAGATCCAACCCAGGTACGAATTAACGTTAGTACCGCAGTATCAAGATCATCATACCTGCAACTTTATCCAACCCGTATCTGCGGTACCAGAGCCGGACCAGGTGCCACCCCGTGACCAACCGCCACCACGGTATCGGGGCTCGGCTCCTGGTCATCCTCCTGATCCTCGGATATCCGTCCAACCGTCATCTTATCCATCACCAAAGGTTGCCTCTGCGCCGCCGCCGGCCTCTGGGAGCTCGGTCCTGCACCAAGAGGCCCCGGTGCCGGCTTTCGAATGGTCGGTGCAGCCTCGGACTGGCTCCCGGCCGCTTCTCGAACAGTCGTCCCTCTCGCCGACGCATTCGCTGCAGCATGAGCATCACCAAGACCACCACCATCGACGATGGCCCCCTGCTGCAGAGGCGCCGTCGCAAGTGCCCCCGCTGATGTCTGCAGCAACCTCTTGTCTCCCGCCAGTATCGCCTTCGCCAACCCCCTCGTCCCGCTGAGTATGACCTCGGGCCGCTCCCACGCCAGCAGCCCCGGCTTCCCGGCTACCCTCTGCGTCGCCACAGTATCGTACCGTGCTTTCCCCCAGCCGGGGCACGCGTAGAAGTGCGCAGCTGGCCGCGGAGCGATACTCAGCACCCCCTTGCCATCATCCCCGGTAAAAGTGGTGATGGCAATTTTCGGTCTCCGTCCGGCAGGTGGCTGATGCTGCTGCTGCTGCTGCTGCCTGTCCTCCTCAGCCGACCCGCAATTCGCCCAGAACCTCAGCATCTCCTCCGGACCCGGAAGCCACGTCAACTCGGTCAGGGTGATCAGCTCCTGCGGTGTGAGCTCCTTGTCCGGCCCCAGCACGCGCAGCACCATCAGCACGAAGAGCAGCAGACCTATGGGCGAGTCGCAGAGCGCGTAGGAGAGTGTGTTGGGCTCGCGGAATCCATTCCCGTCAAAGGCAAACTCCTCTGGGCGAGGGTCCCGATCTAGCCTGTCCCGCCGGGAGTGCTTCGCCCTCTGCCAGGCGACCAGGTCCTCCTGGGAATAGCCGAACGCTGGTTTCTGTAGGGTATCGGCGACCCTCCATCTCGCCCAGTCCAGCGGCGACTCCTGGATCTTGGGTGCCCGCCAGGGAGGACTGATAAAGTGCGCCCCGAGACACGAGTCCTGGTAGTTCCGCGCCAGGGCGTCGACGAGCTTCCAGTCGATCTGTGACGGGGAGCTCGCCGACGGACCCGGGTGCGTGGTGATGTAGTGCCTGTACCCCAGCCTCCTCATGAGGGCATCGAGCATCTCCACCGTCGCGCTGATCGTGGGCGTATTCTTGGGGAGGGCATCGCTGAAGCCCAGGCCCGGCAGTGACGGCATCACCAGGTGGAACGGCTGGTTCGTGGTGGCGTCTTCCGGGTCGGTAAAGGGACGGATGATGTGAGCGAGGGACAGGTTTGTGAAGGGGAAGGGGGGTATCAGGAGCAGCGGGACGGCATTGGAGTGAGGCGATGGCGCGTGGACGAAGTGCAGCCTCACAGCTGTTGACTCTGTCCCGGGCACGAGGAGGCTGGTGCGGAACTGCGGCACGGTGGCATTCAGCCTGGTCTCCTCGTCGCGCCACGAGTAGTGCTCCAGCCTTGGGGTGTCGTGCGCATGTCAGCAGTCAGTTCTTCTTCTTCTTCTTCTTTCTGGGCCGCCGTCGCGGGTTGGTAGGAATAAGATAAAGAAACAACACTCACCAGAAATCAATGAGCGACTCGACGATGGGCTTGGGCTCCCACCAGTCCCTGGACTTGGGCTCCGGGTTCTCGTGCGGGAGCCTCGTCAGCTCGAGCTTCTGCCGGGTGAGATCCAGGTATTTGCTCGAGACCTGGAGATGCGCGCGCATTAGCCACCAAGTTCCCCCTCCGGGTGTGACACACACACACACATGGTGTCATTTTTTTTGGTTTACCAGCGCCAGGCTGTGTTGTGGTACTCACATGGATCTTGTAAGGCTTGACTTCTTCTTGGCTGACGGCTGCCTCGGCCGTGGGCGCCGGTGTAGCCATGACCGACGGGCGCGGGTTGTAAGTCCTTGTTTGGGTCGCGAAAGCCACCTTTGGGTGAGAGATGTCGGGATGATGCAATTAAAAATAACTGAATGAAAGATAATGATCTCAAGTCTTGCAATGAGGAGAAAAGGGAAATCAAGCAAATTGGGTGCTTAGCAACCAGGAACTCAAGGGTCCAGAGACCAAGGCATCCTGGGGGGGGGGGGGGGGGTTGGGTTGGTCTCGGCAGAGGGGTGAGTGAGTGGTGAGTGGCTTGGAACGTTGGTCCTCGAGATATGAAACACGCTTTTTTGGTGCTCTTTTGCTTGCTTTGAGCTGCGCCAAGAATCCCAAGATCGTCCGAAAACAAGTTTTAATTTTCAATCTTCTATTTTTCCCTGTATCTGTCTGTTAGCATCAAGCCCCTTCACATACCCGACGCGCACCACCTCGCACACCAGTTGCAAACAAATCCCATATGAATGCATGTCACACCACACACACACCACATACATGTGCACATGATGTAGATTACCTGCCTCTCGGAGACAAAAAAAGAGAAAAGGTCGCTTCGAAACTCACTGATCAGCGGTGGTGTGTGGTGGTGGTGTGGTAATTTTACTCGTTCCCCAGCTAATGAGCCCCAAAACTGGGATCAACGTCGTCGGGTCTCAAAAATCTTGGATGTTAGTCCCGCGCGAGAGGAGGAAAAAAAAAAAAAAAAAAAAAAACAAGGCAGACAGAAAGACCGAACAGCGGTGTAATAATTTCCGGGCCCCGGTACACCGCCAAGGCTACTTGATATTTCGTCTGGTCTCTGTCCCGGTCTTGTTGTTGTTGCTGCTGTTGTTATCACGAAAAACACCCGAGGTTCTCAATCTGATGAGCATGTTTTACGCGGGTGATCTCAAGGGAAGCAAACCAAGTTTGGAGTTCGCCGCCAGCTCACCATGCAGCAATCCACTCCGTTTGCAGGAACAAAAGACCGTCTGCACGATTGCATGGTGTAATTTCCTCATTGAACGTGGTGTGGGAACTTGGAAAACTCCAGGATATAATTACCTATTGATCGCCAAAGAAATCTCCGACGGCCCCATCCACACCACCCACCCACCCACCCACCCTCCAGGCGAGCGAGCGTCACGAGAGACGCAAATGCGGGCCCGGCCATCATCGTCCATACCCTTGCGGGGCCTGCCTGGCCCCTCAAGCTCTCAGACGATAATCGCCTAGGTTAATATTACTTTCTGCTCCCTCTCCTCCCTCCCCCTTTCCCCATCCGACCCGGAGCTTCACGGATTGTTCGGCTGCGTTGAACTCGGCGCGACCTGCTGTCCCTGATTCTGCCCTGGTGCACCACCCCGCAGGTTGATTTGCCCGATACGCGACACGATATTGCTCCCGACCGCATCCACGGCCCCCCGCGGCGACGCCAACGTCGGACCGGCAGCCGCCGTCTCCTGCACGCGGAAGAGCTTGATCGACGTGCCATTCCAGACCCCCATGTTCCCCTTGGCCACCTGCATCTCGCTGGCAAAGATGACCCCCCAGAGTAGGGACTCGTACCATGCAAGCGCCAGCGGTGACCATTCGAACGAGTGCACCCGCACCGGAGCTGGATCAATCCCTAGCACCTCCGTCTGCTGTATGTGCCGCAGTGTGTCCACACCCACGCCGTCCTGGACCAGCTCCTGTCGCGGGATCACCGCCGATACCTGCTGGATGACCGTGAGGATGGTGTGCAGAGGCAATTCTGGCAGCCATGTCTCGATCCATGGTGCGGACGGCTCGAATGCGCCGCTCTGTGACTGAACCCCCGTCGAGTATGCACCGAGGCTGGTCGTGCTGTTCTGTCTCGAGAATGACTTGATGCTCGCCGGCATCTTGCCTCGAGCCTTTTCAGACATGCCCCTCAGCTGCACCGGCACGGCGTCCTCCACCGGCGGCGCCGAAGGTTCCTGCGACGCGTTGTCGCTAGCTGTCGACTGCGCCGGGGTGGGCTGGTAGCCGTCGTCGCTGTCGTCGTCTTCTTCGTCCCCGATAGCAAAAGCGCCATCCTCCGCCACCACCTCCTCCTCCTCCTCCGGGACGGCCGTCCGCGCTGGGGCCCTTGATGGACTCCTCGCGCTCTCTGTCGAGCTTCGCAATGAGGCAGGATCCAAGGGATCTATCGATGCACCAGATTCCTTCCTCAAGCGACGCCTGCGCTCCATCTCTTCCTGACCACTCTCCAACGTGAATGACCGCAGTGCCTCAATTCGCTTCTTATGCTTCACAATAGCGAGGATGAGCTCGGGGTTCCGCCTGTACTTATTCTCAATGATGGAGTTTATCGACTCGAGCAGGGAATGCAGCAGAGTATGGTTTGTCTCGTTGGCGAGGAGGAACGACGGTGAAGACATGGAGGAGAAGAGCTGCATCAGCCGGGCACTGCTAGCAGAACTCAACCCCTCCATGTACGGCGCGATGTTGTTGATGACGGCGAGAAGCGCTGGGTATATGGCCGAGAGCTTACCCTGGCTCGTCGTAATCAGGGTGTAGATGGACTGAACCAAGAAGTCGGTGTAAGTACCGTGGAACCCGTTGATCCGTATCGATGGCGGGAGGCTATGCTGGCCCTCGAAAGATTTGTTCAGGCTGATCCCAAACGTCGTCTCCACGCTCAAGGTCTGCAGGAGGAAGGCACACATCCGCACAACCCCGTGCTTGGCGACGTCGTTCTTGTACTCCAGGGCGTAGAACAGCGCCAGGACGACAAAATCGTGCACCCGGCCAGTGTCGATGATGAAGGAACGGAACCTCTTGTTGCACTGCGTAATCTCCCAGAACAGCATGATGATCTCCGGAGCAAAGCTCCCGGACCCTTGCGAGCCGGGAAGATACGAGGCCTTCTCCTGCAGTGGTTGGTTGAGGACCCGTGACATGCCGTCAACGATGAACTGGAAATCTTGCGGACGGTGGACACGACCCAGGAAATGCCGATAATAGTTCTTCGAAGGCCCCGCCCCTTGAGTTTCTGGTATCGGATATAGCAGTAGGCTCAGGAGGAATTGCAGCGAGTACGTGACCAGTATCTGCTTCGTGTCTCTGAAGACCAACGTGTTGTAGGGTACCCGCCATGCGGCTGGGTTGTATTTGAGGGTCTACGAGTGCGTTAGTCAGAATCCCAACAAGCTGCATGCATCTGTCCTCGATAGCCTACCGTGTTCAAGAGGGAGCACAGCATCGACAGGACGACCTGCTTGTCGGGGCAGGTGCAGAGATAGGTCAGAGACCGGACGCCTCTCTGCGGAAGAACAGCCGGCGCCATGTACATGCTCTGGCCAACCAGCGTCAGCAGAAGTCGCAGAATCTCGCTCCTGTTGCTCTCGTAGTCCTTGGTCGTGGCCACGGCGGTATTGCAGCCCACCCCGCTCTGCCAGATGGCATAGGTGACCTTGGACCGATCATTTTGCTGGGGCGGCAGGGTCAAGTTGGAGAAGAATAAAAGGTCGACCAGCGTGTCGATCAGTTCCTCCGCCAGCGGCTTGGCGTCCTCGAACTCGGCGTCCGCGCCTCTAGACTCAGGCTTGTCTCTGGCCTCGTCGAACAGCACCTCGTTGGCTATGGCTGCCTTCCGCGTCCTCTTCTTTCTGCTTCCCCAGAAGAATCGCTCCTCCCAGGCAGCCAGACTCTCCTTCTCGTATATGTAGGGAAGCACCCGTGTCAGGACCCTGATACAATTCAGGGCATCTCTTTCGGGGGCGAACTCGGGATCGGGAAACGAAGGGTGATGTCGTAATATGAATAGCCGTGATGTCGTGGCTAATATCAGCGTTTCTAAGTTCTCTATTGCTTTGTCGCGCGTGCGTCGAATGTCGGCGGGGGAGAACAGGCTAAAGACATCTTCGGTGGATTCGGGGAGCTCCCAGAACTGCATCGACAACGCCCCAGGTTAGCATTGAGGCCCGCGCGCGGCCAACCGGCAAGTGTCCACTAACCGAGGCCCAGTAGGCGTCATCTGCCGCAATATGCCGCTCCTCCGACAGTCTGAAGATGCCTTGTTTGAAGACGAGCTTAGAGTCGCTGGCACCCATGGCGGGCAACGGGACCGGTCACGGCAGACACTGTCTGAAGGGCGGCGAGTTGGATAAGCTCCGTAGACGAGGAGATGAGAGGTCTGACGACGTATGGCACCTCTACATATATGTGGAGTGGCGGGCGGCACAGATAACCGCAGTGATGGGAGGCTGTTAAGGGTTGTTACAGTAGAGTGGGTTGGAGTGGGCAAGCCAACGATTGTCGTAGTCGTCGTCGTCGTCGTGGCCAGCAGAAGGAGCCCGCAGCCCACCCTCCGCCAAGGTACGTACCTGCGGGTACCGCTACTATCGCTGGAGCCGGCCCCAAAGTGGATCCACTTCAAGCAGCCTGCATTGCTCCTTCCATTCGCCTCAGGAAAAGGGAAATCCACCAACAATGGCTGGGGTTCCCGGTATCGATAAGCTCGCGTCGCGTTGCGAATTTCGTTGCACCTCCCGCTCCCACGAACCTGATCTGACCAACATCCCCCCGAAGACCAGAGAATACCTCCAGACAACGACAGACACGGCCACTCGTCCGCTCTGCATCGGAGAGCCTTAACCAGGTCTCGTCCACCATGCTGCGGTGCAGGCCCGTTACCTTGACGGCCAGAAATGCCGCCTGGGCTGGCCTCCGCGGCCGAGTTGCGCCAGCCCATGGAGCACGCCTCCTGTCTACCTCGCCGACATTGCTGACGACGAGGGCTGAGAGACGTCGCAGGGCTAGGGCTGAAGCCGCTGCTGCGCAGATAGAAGGCCGACAGCGGGAAGCGCCACCCGCCGAGGAGGCGGTCATCCGTATGAGCGAATTCGAATACGAACGATCGGTCTGGGAGGCGGCGCAACATGGATCGGCATCTTCGGAACCTCCTGCCCCGGAAGAAATTCCAATGCCCTCTGAACCGAAAGAGTCCCCAAAGACTGCCGGGCGGGGGATACCGTCAAAGACTGCCGGCCGGAAAAGGTCCTCAAAGTCTGCTGTTGCGCCGACAGCGGCCGAGGGCCCTTCTGCCACACCAGGGAACGACCCTCCGAGTCCTCCAGAGGGAAAGCGCGCAAGGAAATCCAGGCTTGAGAGAGCAGAGCCGCTCGAGGTAAAGAGACTACATGCGCCCAACATCCAGTTCAAGCCCGTCGAAGAATGTAAACAGAACATTCCAGCTCTCTCGTACGGCCTCGATCGAGCCCTGTTCAACCCTGGAGTCTACCAGATTCAAGATGCGCGGTCCCAGGTTTTCAACTTCGACCCCTACCTCACCACGATAATGCCGGTAGAGCAGTTCGACTTTGACGCTCTCAAGGCCTACATAACCTCCTCAAAGGACACCAAGCTGCGAGAGCTGGCCGACAAGTATGGGTTGAAGTACTGTGGGTCAACCTCAAGTATGACGTCTATCCTCTCCCACTTCCACTTCCTCCTATCGGCCTGGCGGAAACCGAACTTTTCCATGATCTCGCGATCTCTCGAGCCCGAGTCCCCTAATTATACAAGACTGACCAGGAGTCCTGCGGCTGCCTACGCCCGGCTGACCAACGGCGTCTACGCCATCGACGCGGACAAGGAGTTTGACGGGGAGAATGTACTGAGCATGCTGGGCAAGTCGATGGAGAAGCTCCTTACCCTGCCGAGGGAAGAGTTTGAGAAGTACCGCCGCACGCGATCCCACTTGATTACCGAGGAGGAGCGCAATGCCGACGAGGCATACCATTACACAACTCTGGGCGATTTCTTGATGCGCTCGCAATTAGACGCCCGTGACCCTAGGCTTCCGGGGACCGGAGTGTTTGATCTCAAGACCAGGGCAGTTGTCTCTATACGAATGGCCATAGATGATCATGTGGGGAGAAGAGGATACGAGATCAAGACCCGCTTCGGCAAGTGGGAATCGTTTGAGCGCGAATATTACGACATGATCCGATCGGCTTTTCTCAAATACTCTCTGCAGGTACGAATGGGTCGCATGGACGGCATCTTCCTTGCCTACCATAACACCCAGCGCATCTTTGGCTTCCAGTATATCCCCCTGGAGGAGATGGACCAAGCGATCCACGGCACCAGCGACCGGGACCTTGGCGACCAGGAATTCAAGATCAGCGTGTCGCTACTCAACGATCTGATGAACCGAGCGACAGAACGTTTCCCCGGTCGCAACCTGCGCATACACGTCGAGACGCGGGACACAAAGGTCCCCGTGATGTACTTCTTCGCCGAGCCTGTCGACGACAATGATATCACAGCGTCGCAGGAGGCCGCGAAGCGCTCAGTGGACGCGGTCCAGGCGAAGGTCATGAGCCTGAGGGCAGGACAGCAAGAGAAGGGGGCTGAGGAGGTCGAGGAAGAAGAGGCCCAACCAGCAGCGCCAGACGTGGACGTAGACGCGCCAGCGGAGAGTGCCACGACGGACGAGGATAGCTCTGGGGGTCAAGCCTGGGAAGACCTCATGTCCACTGTGGAAAAGTTCGTAGAGGACGACTCCCAGGGGGCAGCTACCGTCAAGGAGGCACTGCAGGATGCGCTTGAGGAAGTCCATGTACTGCGGCACAAGAATGAAGAGTCCGAGATGGCTCTCGACGACCTTGTGGAAGCTCTCATGGCCGAGTCGATGCGTCTGAAGGAGGCTCGCGAGACGGACGAGGCGGCGACGACTACTTCCCCATCGTCCGATGGGGGCATCGAATCCCCGGCGGAAGGGGCTGTTGGCGGGCAAAGTCAAGAGCCTGAGGGCACACTGTTTGATTCCACCGGAGAAGTTTCCGCTCAGGAGAGTGGAACAAGGTCGACATCGCGACAGGACACCATGAAGGACCTCTTCATCCAGCTTGCCAAGGAGGCGCGCAACGGGCGGACAGACATGGGGCCCTTCTTTGAGCGCGCTGTGGCGAAGCTTGCGGCCCAGGCCAAGGCAGAGGAGGCCAGCGACAGTGTAGTGGAGGACCAAGAGGCAGATCCTTCCTCAATTGCCGAGGCGGAAGAAGGCCTAGGCACGACCATTGATGAGCAAGGTACTGGTACCACGCCCGCAGCTGAACCCTCGGACGAGAGCACGGTCCAGGAAGAGCGGTCATCAATGGTCGACGGCGGAGAGCTGTCGGAAGTTCCTGTCGAGGAGCTCCAGGCAGTTGAGGACAGCACGGCCGGTGTTGAAGGCGAGTTGGCAGCAGCCGAGGACGAATCGCAAACATCGACAGCCAGGCAGGAGAAGCCAGAGCCGAAGCCCAAGAACAAGAAGGACAAGAAGGCCCAGGCAGAGCCAGGGAAGAAAGAGAGGGAGCTCATGGGTCTATACCTCACCATCCGGAACAAGGTCGACGGTGAGGTTGTCGCGCGGCCGATCGGCAGGAGACATTTCAACTGGACTGTCGAGTACACGGTGACGGAGATGCCGGACCGCGATGCCCAGCGGATATACCCGATGGTGAGGAACCGACGTATGGATGCCCTCTCCAACGACAGGACCAAGAAAGCGGACAATGCCTACCAGAATAGGTTCCAGGAGCTGCTCAAGGACATGTCGAAGCGTGGGGAGAAGTATCGGGAAGCGCTGGAGCAGGCGCAGAAGGGCAAAGATGTCTACGTTGCGTGGGACGAGAAGCCTCTTCCTCCCAAGACGCGGACTCAGGGCATGAATGTACCGCCGTCGGACGACTAGAAGAAGCTGGATGGGTGGTATTGATCTCATTGCTCCGGTAGGGTCCAGGTATATTCCGGTTCTGAGATGCGGAGCACTGCAAGGCGCAAGGTACCTTGGTCTATGGTCTTGTGTGTATTTATTAGTATTATATTGTACAATAGGAGGTGTACGTTGAGAGAGGCGCGGTATGGGCTGGTCGCGTCGCAGTCCACGCGGCATTCTGGATGAAATAATCATGTAACATCTACGGGATAGATAGTTTATATAAATCATTGAAGGTCTCGGGTGGACGACCAGGGCAAGGCGGTCAATGTATGGGATCGGGAAGTTGGGAGTACTGGACCTGCGGAGATACTTACAGTGGGAAGGGTAGGTATGGATATTACAATACCATGGCCTGTGTGCTGTGTGCCTGTCATCATTTGATATCAGACCGCTTCAACATGCATCTGATTATCAGCTTCCGGGGATAACGACTGATAAATGCAATGTGCCCGCCTTGACCTGGCAAGTACGGGTGTACGTATCGTCGTCACCTGGCACCACCCACCTTCCTTCATTTATTGGCGGGGCACACTTGACCCCCATCCGCAGCTACATCATCGCGCACGCGGCACCCGCACCGCACCACCGGCAGCTACAGCAGCGCCAAGCCCCCGCTCGTGGGTGCTTTAGTGCTCCACCCGCACTCGCTGTTGCCCAGCAGACTCGGAGCACCTGAGCTTCCGCTCCGCACTCCTGCCAAACTCTCCACCGACATCACCGCCGCCCGCTGGGAAGGAACACCTCAACTCCTCAGCCTCACCTCATTCTTCTTCCCCCCACTGCCAGCCTCGCTGCCCTCCTCTACCTAGCAACCTGGCAGCTTGACGCCCTGGAAAGACTGACGCTTCTCCTCCTCCTCCTCTTCCTTTGACTCCCGTCCACACCTTTCCTCCCGTGATGGCCCCCAAGGTACGTTGTCTCGTTCGTCGTCGTCACCAGCTGCGCGATTCCGATGACATGCCCCGCTGGATGGTGCTGACTTGCTTCCTCCCCCCCAGAAAGGTGCCAAGGCCGCCAACAAGCCCGTCGAGGCCGACGGCGAAGCCTTTGAGAATGGTAAGCGTTCATCCTGCATCCTTATTCAGGGCCTCCGGGGCAATTCACTGACATGCGAGTGCAGGCAAGATCTACTCCATTTCCGGGTCAGCAGCCAGCACCACACGTCCCAATTGTCGAGATTCGAGCGATAACGATGCTAACGCGACCGTAGCCCCGTCGTCGTCGCCGAGGAGATGACCGGTGTGGCCATGTACGAACTGGTACGTCGAACAACGATACCCGGTGCACCTTTTACTGTCGGTTGAGCTGCGACTAATCTTCTCGCAATACAGGTCAAAGTCGGCCATGAGAACCTGGCCGGTGAGGTCATCCGAATCAACAATGACCAGGCAACCATCCAGGTCTACGAAGAGACTGGTACGACGACAAAGCTCCCATAACAATCCACTGCTGACTTTCGACAGCTGGCGTCAAGGTCGGCGACCCCGTCTCCCGCACTGGCAAGCCCCTGTCCGTCGAGCTAGGCCCCGGCCTCCTCAACAACATCTACGACGGTATTCAGCGTCCTCTCGAGGCGATCTCCGGCATTTCGCGCTCCATCTATATCCCCCGCGGCATCGCCGTCCCCGCGCTCGACCGAAAGAAGAAGTGGGAGTTCACCCCCACCAAGAAGGTCGGCGATCACATCTCTGGCGGTGATGTCTGGGGTACAGTCTTTGAGAACTCCTTCATCCACACCCACCGCATCCTGTTCCCTCCACGTGCGCGGGGTGTCATTACCAAGATCGCCTCCAAGGGTAGCTACACCGTCGAGGAGAAGATCCTCGAGGTCGAGTTCGATGGCGAGAAGACCGAGTACCCCATGATGCAGTCGTGGCCCGTCCGTGTGCCTCGGCCCACCACCGAGAAACTGTCCGCCGACCAGCCCTTCATCGTCGGCCAGCGTGTGCTGGATGCCCTCTTCCCCGGTGTCCAGGGCGGTACCATTGCCATCCCCGGTGCTTTCGGCTGCGGCAAGACTGTCATCAGCCAGTCCGTCTCCAAGTTCTCCAACAGCGACGTCATTGTCTACGTGGGCTGTGTGCGTCTTTTCCCTCCCCAAGTCCTGTCTGGAACCCCGTGTTGCTCCTGTAGCTGACGATTAGCAGGGCGAGCGAGGCAATGAAATGGCCGAAGTCCTGAAGGACTTCCCCGAGCTGACCATCGATGTCGAGGGCCGCAAGGAACCCATCATGAAGCGCACCACCCTAATCGCCAACACCTCCAACATGCCCGTGGCCGCCCGAGAGGCCTCCATCTACACCGGAATTACGGTGGCCGAATACTTTCGGGATCAGGGTCTTGACGTGGCCATGATGGCGGACTCGACGTCTCGATGGGCTGAGGCTCTGCGTGAACTTTCAGGTCGTCTGGGAGAGATGCCTGCTGACCAGGGTTTCCCTGCCTACCTCAGTGCCAAGCTCGCCTCCTTCTACGAGCGAGCCGGCCGTGTCCAGTCTCTCGGCTCGCCCGAGCGCAACGGCAGTGTCAGCATTGTCGGCGCCGTCAGCCCTCCGGGTGGTGACTTCTCCGACCCCGTCACCAGCTCGACCCTCGGCATCGTCCAGGTCTTCTGGGGTCTCGACAAGAAGCTGGCGCAGCGCAAGCACTTCCCCTCCATCAACACCAGCATGTCGTACAGCAAGTACACCAACACCCTCGACAAGTTCTACGAGAAGGAGTACCCAGACTTCCCCAGGCTCCGCGACCGCGTCAAGAACCTGCTGTCCGACTCGGAGGAGCTGGACCAGGTCGTGCAGCTCGTCGGCAAGAGCGCGCTGTCGGACCCGGACAAGATCACCCTGGACATCGCCGGCATGGTCAAGGAGGACTTCCTGCAGCAGAACGGCTACTCGGATTACGACCAGTTCTGCCCCATCTGGAAGACGGAGTGGATGATGAAGTTGATGATGGGTTTCTACGACGAGGCGCAGAAGGCCATTGCCCAGGGTCAGCACTGGGCCAAGGTCCGCGAGGCCACCAGCGACCTGCAGGCCAAGCTGCGTAGCCTCAAGTTTGAGGTGCCCTCAGACGGTCAGGAGGTCATCACCAAGAAGGTGAGTCAACGTTACCACTGCCCACAAGTACCGTTTCAGGATCGAACCGCTAACGATGCACCACAGTACGAGGAGATTCAGCAGCAGATGCTGGACAAGTTTGCGTCGGTCATGGACGAGTAAGAATGTGTACCTCATTGTCTGGAGACATGGGAGGGCGTGGACATGTGCGCGCATTGTAAAGACGAGAGAAACTGTTCTATAAAGGCTTAGGGAGCTCGCATCAGGTCGCGTGCGGTATTATTAGCATTTCCCTGAATTTAGATGCACCGTTTTACCATCCATGGTATCTACATGACAAAGGCGGCACGAAGTAAAAGAGAAGAAGAAAGAGAACTAGGCAGTCGTACTGATAGTATGTCGGGGAGAATACTGGCCCCATAGCAATTCGTTACCGTCTTCCTACCTTGGTAGCCATAGGTGCTCGATACCTAAGGTAGTATCGGCCTACGAGTACCCAGCTTGACAGTGCTGCGACCCACATCCGTTCATGCACCAGCACTGTGTCCAAATTCACCTCAACTCCCGTCTTTCACAACTTGTTAATAACCACCCACGCCACATACATCCCAATGGCATATGTACACGACGAACATATATACTCCCCCGGGCAACAATGTCAGACGAGCTCCACGACGAGGTCGAAGCCATAAACTCCATCTACGGCGACAACACCCTCACCCCCTCGGACAACTCCTCCAACTCCCCTTCTTCAGCCTCCACATACATCCTCAAGCTGCCCGGCGACGCCTCCTCCCTGCGCCTGCAGTTCCCGGACTCGTACCCCCAGCAGCCGCCGGTGGTCCTTGGCACGCACCACAGCTCGGGCGGGAGGAAGGGTGCCGGGGCTAGGGACCTGGGACTCTTCCGCGATGCGCTGGGCGCCGTGTTCCAGGAGGGTGCCGTGTGTGTTTTTGATGCGGTGGAGGAGTTTGCCAGGTTAAGGGAGGAGGAGCTGCAGGAGCAGGATGAAGAGACCGAACCTGCCGCGGAGCAGGATGTCGGCGGCGGGCCGGACGGCCAACAGTCCAAGGAGGCGGAGGACGAGGTCGACAAAGCCGCCGACCTGGAAAGCCTCCCCGCGCCACCGTGGACAGTCTCCGCGCCGATCGTGGACAACAAGTCGACCTTTGTCGCACACGTCGCGCGGGTCACGTCCCCGGCGCAGGCACGTCTGTACGTGGCACAGCTCCTCGCGTCGGACAGGCGGATCCGCGACGCGACGCACAACATGACGGCGTGGCGGATCCGTGGCGGCTCCGGGGGCGCTGCCGTGTCCTACCAGGACTGCGACGACGATGGCGAGGCGGCGGCGGGGGGCCGGCTGCTGCACCTCATGCAGCTCATGGATATATGGGACGCCATGGTCGTGGTCACGAGGTGGTACGGTGGTGTGAAGCTGGGGCCGAGGCGGTTTGCTGTTATCAATGCGGCGGCGAGGGATGGGTTTGTCAGGGCTGGGTTGGTTGTTGAGAAGGAGAAGGAGAAGAAGAGGGCGAGGTGAGAGGGCGTGCATCTACGGGCTGACTTCTTTCTACGACAGTGTCACTTGGGGTAGGGGAGCAGATGGATGGATAGGGTGGGCATCGTTGGGAACTTTTTTTGCTACAGGGCTGCCTCCTGCTGCCGATGGTGGTATCTCACAGTCTCCGAGGAACGCCAGTCCCGAATCCCGACTCCCCTTTCCCCTTTTATCTTCTCTTATCCTACGAACCGGCCCCCCGGGGCACACAGCCCGACCAGAAAAGCATGCCAGACCAAAAAACAGCAAACCCAGAATGCCGCTACCTATCCGAAGATCTCTCCCGCCTTTTTTACACCAAAAGAACGGAAGAAGAAAATGCCTTTATCTGACTACGTGTCAGTCCTCCCTGCTGAGCAGCGGTCTCAGGATATCCAGCGCCCGCTTCGACTGCGCCTCGGGGAGGATCACAGCACCCGCCCGCGCAGTGGAGAGGTACGACAGCTCCGAGCTCTCAGCCATCTGCATATCCTGCGCCAGCCTCCCCGCCACACCGCACACAATACCCGTGACCTCTAGGGGCAGGCTGACGAGGTCGAGGAAGATGGGGATGTGGCGTCCCTCGGTGTCACCAACAAGCGAATCGCCAAAGAGGCTCAGGAGCGTCTTGTCGAGGAGCAGCGACGGCGGGTCTTCCTGCGCGAGGGTGATGGACAGGAAGCGCGGCTGCGAGACGAGTGCTGATATGATGCACGTGTATAGTTTTGTGTCGATGATGTCGACCCAGGTGCGCTGGTGTCCGCTGGGCCGGCGGCTGCTCGACGGGCGGGGGGCGGCGTAGATCTCGTCGGTCACGGGGGAGGTTTCCCTGCCGGAGCACTGGACGAGTTCCAGACTCTCGTCCACGCGGGGGGCGACGCTGCGTTTCCTCAGCAGGTCGAATGCGCGGGTCTGGAGTTCGGCGAGGTTGGGCGGTGGAGGTGTCCGGGGTGGTGAGCCGGCGGGGGAGGTCCTCGCGCAGGAGGATGCGTTGACGAAGTGCGACTGGTTCTCGGAAGGGGTGAAGCCCCTGGAGCCGAGGGCCTCGACGACGTTGTCGCGTTCCTTGGCGGGAACGAGGATGAAGTCGGAGTAGTACGTGGAGATGAAGAAGATGGGTATACCAGCGAGGGCGAGCGGTGACGTGAGCTCCATGACGCGGCCCGCTGCATCGAGCCCGGCGCTGATGACGGAGAGGATCAGGTAGTCATTCTGGGAGAGCTCGACGGTGCGGGCGAGATCCCTTGGGAGTCCGGCGATGACGGGCTCGAAGACGTCGCGGGCCCAGGAGCTATGGCAGACGACGGAGACCTCGATGGGGGTCACGCTGATGTTGAGGAAGCCATGCTGCTGGCTGTCGAGGGTGAGGCCGTGGAGCTCGCGCTCGGGCCCGCCGCGGGAGGAGCCGACGGTCTGGGTGTGGGGGAGGAAGACGCGGAGGACGGGCTGGAGGAAGGACGAGTAGAGGCTGAGGGGGATGTGGATGAGGGTGTAGGAGCCCTCCTATGTCGAGGACGTGTTAGCGGTGTGCGATGGGGGGTTGCGTGATGGCAAAGATGGATGGGGAAGTGTGATGGGGAACTTGGAAGTGTGATAAGCGAGGGAGGCCGTGTCGGCGATGGACGGGTTGGCTTATCGGTGACGTCTTGCGATTGGACGGGGAAACTCGACTCACCAGGAACGATATCTGGGTGTTCATTGTGAACGCAGAGTCCTGGGGCCCCAATGATCAGGGTGGGTAGTGCGTCCTCAGTATCGCGGGATCGGAATGAGGCAACACAGTAGGGGAATAAAAGGTTTTCTTAAAAAAAAAAGAAAAAGTATGTCTTTGGATGTCTCTAGGTGGTAAGAGTTGAAACTCTGAAAATGTTGGCGTAGCGGCGGCGTGTACAACCACTTTTCACCGACGACAAGCAGATCGTGGAACCCAGAGAAGGAGAAGTAAAATAAAAGGAAATCCAGGGACCTCGGCTTGGAATCAGTTCGCGATGAACTTTAGACATCAAGGAAAAGAACAAGAAGAAGGACAGAAGTTTGACCAGCAAGAGACGGACGGGGAAAAAGGACGCCAACGATAGAGGTAGTGAGTGAGGGGCAATAGATAAGGACCTGCTAGCACTAGGCGCCGTTTTTGGTCAGTACCTACTAGTACTACTACTAACCAGCTAGTAGTTAGTTAGTAGTAACGTGTAGTAGTAGGGGAAGTATCGTGACCCAGAAGTTCGTAGGTCCGGCCGGAATGGGGCAGCCATACGGTAGTAGTACTACTGATAGCCATGCCTTGCGTGATTCCAGCTCCCATTGTGCCATATCGGCGGAGCAGACAGCACCGATTCACTGCCACTTATCTCGACAGGGCAGCACTGTCACAGGGCACTAATTACTGTACACCGACTTGTACAGTACGATGCCGTGAACCTTGTTGGAATACATACCGCGCCTGTCCGGCGGAAATGATGAGAGGCGCCGCAGCCCCGCCATCCGACCGGAACCGACTTTCGAACGTGTCGATACGGACGCAAGTTCGCGTACGGACTATACGCATGGGCATTCGAGGTTGGATGGGCGCCGCCGACTGGGCGTCAATTCGGGACAGACAGCCTCCCGCATCCCGTCGGATCAAGTACTCGGTGTTAACCGTGTTATTGTACTAGCTTAGTAGGTATGTACTTGCGGAGCTGGTAGTGAGCCGTTTTGAAAGGAACCATTCGGGTGCTGTTGAACCCGCCGCGAGGGTTGTTTTATTTTATAACGCACATTTTTATTTCCAGAGTACCTGCAGTAACTGACCAGTATAAATAACAATCTATTATACGGAGGTGGTCTTGCAAATAGGACCGAGCCGCTATACTGACTGGCCAACGTCCAGCATTCCTCCTCACCATCTTCCTACCCTGCACCTGCACAGCGAACAGATCGGACAAGATTCAACTCCTTTGGATGACGCCGGAGTGGACCATTGATCGATTACAAGGACTTAAAGTGCAATTGGTTGGAGATGCGACTCTACGGTAGAAGAAGAATAAGAAAAAAACGCAATCATCTTCACGAGGGACGGTAATTCAAGGTAGCGCATCCATCGACCGCCATCGGCCCCAGCTCACCGAACATGGCGCAGAGCCAATCGTACATGCATGTTCTCTCGGCCCCTGAAACTGACAATGGGCATCCGCATGGCTTGACGCTGGGCCGTCGCCCTATGCGATGGGTGAGAGGAGAATATGGATTGTGGCTGTCGCCAGCGTCCGGTCCGTATCACCACTCTTCCTCAGTAGTAGTAGGTCAGCCACGAGTAGGCAATATACAAGTAGAGAGTGGGAAACCAAGGTATATGTACGACGGACGCGCCTGCGTGGCTCACACAGGCTCGCGTGCATAAGCCAGGGGCGCGTTGGCGGCGTCAGGGGAGAGGGTGACTTGAACTGGGACGGATTGCCGCTTTACCGAAGTATGGACTGCAGGGACGTAGAGACGGACAGGGCAGGCACCCTGAGATGGCCAGTCTCGAAGAAAGTGGCCAGGTCGCTTTGGGCGGTGTTGGTGGATACGAATTTGAACGAGACACATTGATAGGGCAGCACCGCAGACCCATCCCCTTTCGGGAGGGCATCCTGCTCCTTTTATCACTCGTGCCAAGAGCGACCCAGGGCGGCCAGACCTGCGACCTTGCAGGTTCCTGCCCAGCGAGCGAGCATTGCGAGAGAGAACCGAGAGAAACCCACTCCTCCCTCCAGGCCTCCACCTCCCATTCCCTTCCCCGTCTCTCCTCCCCCATTGCATATGCCCTCCGCCGCCGCCCTATAGCGTCTGCATTCGCTTGCGCTACCATCTTTCACTCTGTATCGAGGCATCCCACAGCCTCCTTTCCATCGTTTATTATTCGGTCTTTTTTTTGCTCATTGCTTCCCGTGTCTTCGTTGCCGTCGTAAGACGGCCATCCACACGCCCCTCGGCTCATTTCGAGACACAGCCACGACGAGATCCTCCCTTCGTCTTGCTGACATTCCTTTCGTTCTGTGCCACTCACGCCCTCCTCTTCTCTCTCTCAGCCGTTGATTCATCCTTTCCCTTGGATGGCTTCTTGATCCTTTCTCAACCTCCCACACCGACCATCTCCTGAGAGTACGACATATACTTCGACAGCAATCATGCGTCCGCAGTTCCGCCTCCGCCTCCGCCGGAGGCCCGTCCTCATCACCACCGCGGCCACGGCCGCAATGCTCGCTGCCGCCCCCGTCTTCGCCCAGAGGACCGGCGATAACAACAACAATAATGACAACGAAGATGACGAAGAGGCCGACGACCCTCCCGCCACCAACCGACCCACCGCCAACAGGCCAGCACCTACGGACAACGAGGACGAGGAGCCTGCTCCTGAACCCACGAACCCCCCCGCGACACAGACCGAGGCCGATGAGCCACCGCCAGAGGAGACCAACAAACCCGAACCCGAACCCGAACCCGAACCCGAACCTGAGGAAGAGGAAGAGGATGAGCCGGAGCCGACGACCAAGACCCAGTCCGAGCCGGAGCCGGAGCCCACGGACGAGGACGAGCCGGAGCCACCGGAAACCACCGAGGCCCCAGAGCCGACACAAATTGAGGATGATGGCGAGGGTGGTCTCACCGACGCCCCGTCCCTGACCAGAGGCTTCGGCATCCCCACGTATCCCGCCGCCAGCGTCCCGCCCACATACCATGCGCCCTTCATGCAGCACTCCCGCGCTCCCGACGGCACAGTCTTCATCGCCGTGGGTGCTATCCTCGGTGCCTTTGGCCTGGCCATCCTTCTCTGGCGCGTCATTGTTGGCCTGCTCCTCCATCGCTCTGTGGAGCGTGCGGCCATGGCCCAGCATGATGTCAACAGCAAGACTGGCTTCCCTGCACCTCCCGCGCCTTTCTACAAGTACACCGACCAGAGCTCTAACAAGTCTCTGAACGGCGGTGCTGCTGCTGGTCGCGGCGTCAAGAGGACCAACCGCGGTCCCATCCCCTCGTCCAACCCCAGCCAGTCCAACCTGTTCTTCTCCCCCACTGCCGCTGTCGGTGGAAACTCCGGGAACCGCGGCTCTGCCTTCCTCCCCTCTGGCTTCTACGCCGCCGGCGCTGGCTCGGGCAGCCCGAGCCACCAGCACTCCATCAGCCTGACCAACCTTCGACCGGACTCGAGGGGCCACGGCGCCCCGCGTAACACCCTCGGCCCCACGCCCCCCGACTCACCCGCCTTCTCCCCCACCCGACGCGACCTGAGCACCAGCTCCCTCAACCTCGGCAACCCAAGCGGCCAACGGGCACCTAGCGCGTACCTCGACGACCTGCTGGCCGACGACCCGGGGTCTCTCCCGCCGCCGCATGGGGTGCCCTCACCGGGCCCGAGGAGCCCTTCCAATCTAGGACCCGGCGGTAACCGATTCTAGGTTCTAGGTTGTCCGTTGTTTCTGTTTTTGGGTTGGGTGATGGCAACCGGCACGGCGAAACTCGGGCATGCCGTTACATGAAAACATGGGGTGTTTCTCGGATTCTTGCCGAGATACTATGGCGTCAAGAGAGTTTTGGGGGGGGTGCAATTTGGGATTAGATTTGGCTTGTCTGCATAATAATGCTTTTCTCTAAGCCCCTTTTTGGGGGACGAAGCGGGAAGGCCAAGATAATAATGAATCGCGGGTTGGAAAGGGCCACGCGTGGGGTGGTGGTGGTGGACTTTCCTTCATAACTGCGAGACGGCAGCGGGGCTGTCTGTATCTTGACGCTCACTCACACACCCTTTTCCCTCCCGCTTTCCATTCTTTTTTTTACGAAGTACATTTTCAATCTTTTTGGTACGAAGCATCTTATACGAGCATAATTCAATATCAAACATTGCACATCACTCTCAAAGTACTGCCCATCTACCTCTTCGTTGAGTGTTACACCCAGGATATGACCTCCGCCACCTACGAGTACTCAACTCACCCAGAACAGCAACAGACACGAGGGGAACGCTTTGGGGCGGAATGTCTCCATTCTTTTGACCAGTTCTGATATGCTCAAGATACGCTACAATGATTATAACCAAACATCCCCAACCTGAACTATATCAGGACAAAATACCTCCCAACGCCTATTAATGCTTTGATAATTCCTCCTCTTCCCTTTCTTTCTCCCACCCCGCCGGGGCTAGGACTGGGGGGAAGGTTCAAGACACACACATAATGAGGGCCCCATTTTACGTTCCACTCGACTCATCCCAACCCTGCATCTCCTCCCTGGCGCCCTTGATGTCCTCCAGCCGAATCCCACTCCTATCGCACATGCCCCTGAATATCCCGCCCTCCCTCTTCCACAGCTCGAGCGGGCTGCCAAGCTCGGCGATGCGGCCGGCGTCCATGACGCATATGCGGTCGTACCCGACGATGGTGCGCAGGCGGTGGGCGATGCAGAGGAGTGTGCGCCCCCGGAAGCCCGTGGCGATGGTGTTCTGGATCTTGGCGTCGGTCTCCATGTCCACCGACGAGGTGGCCTCGTCGCAGACGATGATCTGGGCGTTGCGCACCAGGGCCCGGGCTAGCGCCATGAGTTGCCGCTGGCCGAGGGAGAAGTTGAGGCCGTCTTCTTCGACGGGGGTGTCGAGGTGGATGCGGGATGGGTCGCTCTTGGTGTCGTCGGTGGTAGTGGTGGCCGTGGCGCCTGGGCCAGCGTCGGAGGGTACAAGATCGGCCTGGCGGAGGGCGGACCAGAGTTCTAGGTCGGTGTGCTCGTTGAAGGGGTCGAGGTTGCTCCGGACCGTGCCGTGGAACAGAGTTGGATCCTGGGGGATGATGGCTAGGCGGGAGCGCAGGTCATGCAGGCCAATGGTGGAGATGTTGAGGCCGTCAATGGTGATGGAGCCCCCTGAGATTTCGACCAGGCGGAAGAGAGTGCTCATGATGGAGCTCTTGCCCGCACCTGTGCGGCCGACGACACCGATACGCTCTCCCCCCTGGACATGCATGGACACGCCGTTAAGGACGAGAGGAAGATTCTCGCGATACCGCATCTCGACATTGTCAAATATGATCTCGCCCTTCTCAGGCCACGTAGGTCGCACGTCAACGGTATGGAGCGGTGCCTCCTCCTCGAGCTGAGTGCCGTAGTACCGCAGACGCTCGACGGCGTTCATGCCATTCTCAACCTCGGCAAGCTGGCGGACACCAAACTGGAGCATCTGCACAATGGCGAGGATGTAACTGAGGACAAGCCCGCCGATGGACGGATTCACGCTGAATCGCGACGTGACGACGAGGATGCCCACCGTGAAGACGAGGGCGTTGCCGATGGTGTCGACGCGGACGGACAGCCAGCGCTGGTTGGAGAAGGTCAGGTAGTAGGCTGCGTTCATCTCATCAATGGCGCGGCGCAGTTCATCGATGAAGCGCTGCTTGAGCCCGTAGGCCTTGATGGACGCCACACCTGTGAGACCCTCGCCGAACTTGGCAAAGACGTGTGAGCGCAGAACCGATTCGTAGCGCTTAACCTCACGGGCTGACGCTCGGTAGTACGACGCCGCCAGGATGAAGAGGATGTACAGCGGAACGAGAGCAACGGCGAAGAAGTGGAAGAAGGCGATGATGAGGGCGAAGATGGACGTGACCATGGCAATGGTGAAGGAGTACATCCTGATGGCATCCGTAAGGGTGTTGTCCATGATATCAACATCCCGCGAGAAGCGGTTGGTGATTCGACCGAGGGGTGTGGTGTCGAAGAAAGCCATAGGGGCACGCAGGACTCGCGTAATCGCGTCGCGGAGCATGACCTTGCTGGACTTGGTGCCAAAGATGGACAGGAGGACGGAGTAGGCATACATAATGACAGCCTGTAGGGCGCCGAGACCGGCGTAGACACCAATGTACGTGCCGTTTGGTAGGTTAAACTTGTCAGACGTCCAGTACGTCAACCACAAGCTCGTCATGATATTGGCACCCTGAGACAGTATCAGGAGGACTATGACGAGAGGGGCGTTGAGAAGGGTGCCGGACGCGCGAATGTAGGCAGCATAGACGGACCAGGGAACGCTTGATATGGCACGCTCTTCCTGCTGCATCAGCGCAGTGCCCATCTTCTTCTTCTTCGGCTTGTCCTCCGGGCTGGGCCCCTTCGCCTCGTCTTCATCCTCCTTCTTCTCTACTGCGGTGGTCTCCATGAGAGTCTGGAACGCCTCGTGGTCGCGCATGAGGTTATCGAACGTATCGACGGCCTGGATTTTGCCGTTCTCCATCCATACGATGCGGTCGCAGCGACTGAGAACCCAAAGCTGGTGAGTGGCGAGGATGCGGCACTTGTTCCCCAGAAGGCCAAGGATGGCGTTGTCGAAGATGTGTCGACCGACATGGGCGTCGACGGCACTTAGCGGGTCATCCATGAGGACAATGTCAGAGTCAAAGTAGATGGCGCGGGCAATGTTTAGGCGCTGCTTCTGACCACCGGAGATGGTGATGCCGCGCTCTCCAATCTCGGTCTGATCGCCGCTGGGAAGCATGTCGAGATCGGCTTGAAGAGCACATCTGTTCGATATTAGCCGATGCCAGGGGCACAGTAAAAGGAATGTTGGTGGAATATAAACTCACGCCCTGATGACTTCGTTATACCACGCCTTGTCCATTTCCTTGCCAAAGGTGATGTTGTTTCGAACCGTCGTGTTCTGAATCCACGCGTACTGAGGACAGAAGGCCCTGGACGCACCAAACACCACTTCGCCATTGGTCTTGCGCATGTCACCAGCCAGAGCGCCGAGAAGTGAGCTCTTGCCACTGCCAACGGAACCGATGACGGCAATGAGCTCATTGCGGCCAATCGCAAGGTTGAGGTCCTGCAACTTGAACGGCTCCCGCACCTCGGCGAGAGTGCTGTCGGTGTCCGCTCCGGATGACTCGGGGCATGTCTCATCCTTGGGCAGAGCCTGTCCCGCGGGTTTCTTCTTGACACCCCCCGTCGTTCGATGCTTCGCCTTCTTCTCGTCTTTCTTGGCCGAATCCTGCTTTATAGGCTTCTCCCACGTGAAGGTAGCACCGCGTAGTTCGACCGCGTTGGGCCCATCTTCCTTGATGATAAAATCTTCCTCCTGCTCCTCCTCGGTGAGGAACTGCTGGATACGTTTCATCGACGACCAGGCATCGATGGACTGGCCCAGGACAACCGGCAAGAGATTGAGAGGGATACGCAGGCCATTGAAGAGAGCCAAGGAGGAGAAGATTTCGGCAGGTGGCAGATTCGGGTTGGTGAGCGAGTAGGAGATGAATGAGAGCATAGACGCAAAGATGGGAAGAGCCATGCCGACGGCGTTGATGGCATTCCTAATTGCGAGGAGGATCTGGATGGAGTAGATCTCCTTGTCTCGGCGCTCGGCCAACCGTCCCAGGAAGGCCTCTTCCCAGCCAAAGAACTTGACAAATCGGACAGACTGGAGGATCTCCTGGGTCAAGGAGACTCGCTGATCGGTAATCTTGTTGATGTCCTTCCGGCGGCGAAACAAGCTTCGGATCGCCCAAGTGAGTAAGGGGGCGCCGATGGCGAAGAGACCAAAACCGGCGAGGGCATTGTAGGACAAGTTGACAAGAAGGAGGGCAAGAGTGATGAAGAGGGAGATGGGGGCGGTCCAGATAATGTGGAGGAGGGCAGAAGCCTGATCGATACGGTAGGTGTCGACGCTCATGAGGTTGACGATACGACCGTTGCCCCAGCCGACAGCGTCTTCCTCGGCGCCCCTCGTCCTCTTGCCCTTCTTATCGTTCTTCTCCTTCTTCTCTTCTCTCTTCAGCTTTTCCTTCTTTCCCTTCTCGGTCTGGCCCTCCATTTGCGCCATCAGGTTATCCTCCGAATCCCCAGCTCTCGCGCGGCCCGAAATGACCATGGCCTTCTCATAGATCATGCCAATCAGTACACCGCGGGACTGCCCACCAACCATCATGCCGTTGTAGATGAGGTGGTTGATGCCTAGACTCTGGAAGATCTGCATGGCGGTGACGCCAATGGCGAGGCCGATTCCATCCTTTATGGGAGGCTCCGGGCGGCCGGTGCGGTCCGCAATCCACGCATCGGTCGCAAACTGGATGAGGTAGCGGAGGGTGAAGGGTGCGGTGACCTGGAGGATGGTGGCGAGGAGGGCGGCGAAGCCCCCAATCCAGAACTCGACGAAGAAGGTCTCATGAAGGGCCCAGAAGAGCGGGTGCCTGTCGCCGCGGCGGACGCGCTTGTTGAAGGACTCGCGGAACTTCTTGGTCAGGGGCTCGGCGGCACGCTTGGGGTTGACGGCCCATATGTCGCGCTGGTCTAACTGGCGCTTGTAGCCCGTCTGTGAGATCTGGTGTCAGCATATTGTTTCGAAGATCTTTTTGTGGTATGAGATGAGATCGGTATTATCACCAGATGCTGGGGGTACCGTAGGATACTTTAGGTAGGGTAGGGTAGGGTAGGGTAAGGTATATTATATTGCGTCATGATTGGCCCAGTCTTGTGCGATGAGTGTGAGACAATGCGGAGCGTGGGAAGGTGGAATGTGGGAAGGTGCGATGAACGTGGAAGAGCTCGAGGCCCTGTCCATTTCAACTCTGAAGTCTCAACAAGCAACCACTGCCAGTAAATCCTACCGCACAAGCTGCAGTACAACGAACGTACCGTCATCAAAGGCGTCATCCACGCCCATGTCACTCTGCTCAAGAACCCTGCATCCGTCTCCCTGGACAGGATGCGCTCCTCGGGGATCGGGGGTACGCCGCCCCAGCGCAGCGGGTTCGTCTTCCTGTACCACGGCTTGTCCTCCGGGGGGGATTGAGGCGCGGGCGCGCCCGTCGCAGCGCTAGTGTCGGTCGCATAGCTCTTGGTGTTGGTGAGTGCGCTGAGGGGCCTGGTTACCTGTCCGATCTCGTCGTCGTCCTTGCGGCGCGGTGTGTCGTTGTCGCGGTCGCCATCTGTGTCGTCGTACTTTTCGCCCGTGTCGATGTCGGACGTTTCGTCGCCGCGCTCCGGCCGGGGTGGCAGCTGGCGCTCGTCGGCATCGCGCTCGTCGCGGCTGTGCGTGGGTTCAATGGCGGCAGCCAGGTCGTCGGGCGCCGTGTAATCCTTGTCCGGGGGACCTGACATGTCCGGGCGGACCGGACTCCCTCCGGGTCGGCGCAGGAAGCTGTGTCTTATTGCCCGCCGATATGGAGGGTAGGTCGCAGGAGCAAGGGAAGATGCTGGGCTCGACGAGGGTACTGTACGTCGATGTGCAACCAAGCCGACTACCTACACGAGTAGTACCAATACCTACAGGTACAGACTACTAGTAGGGTGCGAAGGGAATAATACCACTAGTAGGGCAGTATCAAGGCAAGGGAAAGAAGGCGGCGACTATGGGAGTGGCGGCATCCGGAGGATTTATTCAACCAGGTGGCCATCTACCTTATGCAAGATGTCCGACGAAACGAGCAGCAAAACGCAGCCGATTAAGCATGCCCGGTTTTTGAGTCCACGCATCATTGGCTTGCGAACCTCGGAAACTTACCCATCGGGCCCGAATGCACCGGATCCACACACTATTACTGTACATACGTAATAGGTAGGTACTTAGCTATGCTTGATTCCCAGCAGCGGGAATCCCACTTGATGCGCCGAATGCCGACATACATATGAGTGCGTACTGGTAGTATTACCTGCAATTAATAATATCAGTCCAGGAAATATGCCTTCCAGATCATTACCTGCTTGTATATACCTACCGTCCGTCGCCTCTCTCCGCATTTCCCCCAGGCTCCCTCGTAGGTACGTTGCTGACGCAGACGCGAACTCCACAGTTGGGGCGGACTTTGCGTAATTGCGGCGCGGATGCGCGGGTCCTCGGCAAGCCTCCAGATGCGATATGCGATCTTGGTCGGGGTTCGTGCTCGGCGCCGACGGATCCCGGCTGATTGAATGAATGGCTGCGTTTCATTGACCGCGCTTGAAAGCCAGCCCTCGTGTTGAACCAAACGCAGTACCAAGCGAGAAAAAGAAAATCCCACAAGTTTCCGTCGTATAGCAAACAGTCCCTGTAGATGGTAGATGTCCCTGCAATTAATACGAACCTATACTCTGGCGGAGCGGGCCATCCCCGCAATGAAGCCACCCACCTCTACTCCGTACGGATGTACAATCTGGCGGCTGGTCCGACATGCAGACTCTGGCATTGAAAGGGGTGTAATTTGACTGGTGGCAGACCGGTCTCTGGGTCTCTCGGTTTGTGGTTCTACATCTAATTGGCCAATTGTCCATGACAGCGCTCGTCGGGACGGGGGGATTAATCATGAAATGTGTTGAGGGCGCACTTTCCAACAGTCTCGACTCCATTCGGACCAGAAACGGGATTCGCGGGGTGGTTGGTGGTGGGAAACCCGCCTCGCAATGCACAGGTCATCCATCCAATATCAGCATGCGACGGGGGGCCCGCTCCGCTAGCCCCCAATTTTCGGGCCCGAACCGAGTCGACCATCGGAAATGGAGCTTGGGTCACGTGTTGCGATCTCACACTTACAGTACCTAAGTACCTGCACAGCTTATCGATTGGGAATAGAGTATGCATGGGATTTTCTGCGGCTTGCTTGCTCAAGCTGCGCTGCCCCTCGGCGGCCGAGTTCATCTCCTGCTCTCCGCGTCAGACAACACCACGATCCGACGGTGACCCCAATTTGCTTATCAAGCATCTGCAGTCAACTCCCCTCCATCGGGGACGTCGGTACTGCATCTGCATCTGGTATCCCGCCTTTCTTCATCATGGCTGCTACCGAAAGCATTCCCTCCACTGCTGTTCCGGGACGGATCCTCGGGCCCCTGACCAGATATGCCCCCGGCGCAGGCACGCACGTCCACGAGGGCAACGTCGTCTCGTCGCTCATGGGCCACGTCTCCGTCAGTACGCCACCTGCCGCCGCGGCCGCGGCCGCGAAACTCCCAGGGCCGGCCAAGCGGTTGAACAAGATCACGGCCCCGTTTGCGACGCCCAGCATAGAGTCCGTGGCGACAATATCGGTGACGCGGCATGGGCGCCGGCGCGAGGTCCTCCCGGATGTGGGCAACGTGGTGCTGGCGCGCGTGCTGCGCCTGATGCCCAAGCAGGCTATCGTCACGATCCAGCAGGTCGGCGACACGGTGCTGCAGACCGAATGGCAGGGCCTCATCCGTGTCCAGGATGTGAGGGCGACCGAGAAGGACAAGGTCAAGATTTACGAGTCGTTCAAGCCTGGGGATATTGTCCGGGCACAGGTGGTGAGTACTGTTTATCTCCTTCTTTTTTTCTCTTCTTTATCCGACTGTTAGTGCTGTGACTGACCAGTAGCCGTGTGTTCCTAGATCTCCCTTGGCGACCAGGCAAACTACTATCTATCGACAGCATCAAACGAGCTTGGTGTCATCATGGCGACGAGCGAGGCTGGGAACGACATGGTCCCGGTTAGCTGGAAGGAATACAAGGACCCAGAGACGGGCGTGAGTGAGCTGAGGAAGGTTGCCAAGCCGAGTTGAAGCGACTTCCGAGGAGGGCATAAGAGACAGATGACAGCGGACGACACCTACCAGCCGTGGTGATCATCCAGCAGCGCACCCCGTGACAAGAGAGGCGGCACGCTTCTGGTACCGCGGCGAGAGACCGGCAGACGTAAACCCAGCCTGATTATGGTGAGCGCGACACGGTGGTCAGGCAGGGCTGGGTTGGGCTGGTATATCCTACCAAGGCCCCCGGGAGGGTCCCCGGGAATCGCGCCGCTTGCTTCTCCGAACCAAGTGGCAGCGTTCGAGGTGTCAAAACGGCAACACCAGTTTAATGTAGCTGAGTAGAAAGCTTTGGGGAGCACATAACCAAATTACCTTGAATTCCCCAACCGCAATTTCTCACACGCTTGCTGAAAGTGGCCTGCCAATCCCCATTTTACACCCATTATTGGCAAGTGATTCCTGAAACGCCGGTGATCGTCGTTGTCAATGGGCGGATGAAAGGATGACGGGTACCTAGATGTGAAACGCGGACGCCAATCCTCTTCTTTTTTTTTTTCTCCCTTAGGGACACATGTCCCATTTCTTCTGTAAATTATAGTAAAGCCAACTTGGAGCAGAGTACGAGTATAAATGTGTTGGTGGACGGAGGCGCAATGTCACCACAGCCCTATGGAGACGCTTATTGCGAATATCCGTAGCAATTACGGACGTACCCCTTGGCAACGGACGCCACAACCAACCTGACCGAACGTTGCGCCTCCTCCACTGCCACATTTCTCCCGTCTCCCGTGCCCACGACGCACTAGTCATACCCGGACGTACCCACCTTGACCTGCCAGGAATAGAAGACGGCAGGGCTGTGAAGGTCCAATGCCGACTGACCATACCACGTCGTACAGGTGGTGGCTTTGGATTCTCACACGAGCACAATCCCTCCACCACTCTTTGTCTCCCCACTCTCCCTTTCTTCATCATCCCTTGTACCCCCTCCCTTCCCCCCGCCGCCTTCGCAAAGCCACCAGATCCTCAATCTCGCAAAAACCACGTACCCACGCGCCCCAAGCTACGAAATCAAACTCGGGCGAGAAAAGAAAGAAAGAACGAAAGAAAAACCCCCCAATCAAATCCTGGAAGGTGAGCCATGTCGTCGACCATGGTCCTCACCATGGCAGACACGGCCCCGCCGCCTCCCACGACCCTCACCACCCTCGGCACCAGCTGCCCCAGTTGCGGCAGCAACGACACCCTCGAGCAGACCCAGTCCCAGCTCCTCCACGCGCACGCCCGCATCGCCGAGCTCGAGAGCCAGGTCCGCCTGCTCAACCAGAAGGCCACCGCCGCCGTCGACCGGTGGGCCGACTACGAGGACGAGCTGACGCGGCTGCGCGCGCAGCACGGCGGCGGGCAACCTGCACCGCCGCCGCCACCGCCCAAGAACGATCCGTCGTCCACTTCGTCTCCTACGCAGAACAGTGAGGGTGGCCTGTCTTCGGGGGGAATGCTACAGACGGGCACAAACCGCCTCTCCTCCCTGCTCTCGCGGAAATCAACGCCAAACCTCGCACAGCAGCAGCAGCAGCAGCAGCAGCAGCGTACACAGCCGGACACGGAGGACCTGATCAAGGCGCTCACGCGGGAGAAGAGCCTGCGGAAGGAGGCAGAGGGCCGGATCGCGGCGACGAGCCGTGAGGTGGAGGAGCTGAGCGCGTCGCTGTTCGAGCAGGCAAATGAGATGGTGGCGGATGAGAGGCGTGCAAGGGCGAAGCTCGAGGAGCGTGTGGGGGAGCTGGAGAGGAGGGATCGGGAGAAGAGGAGGAGGCTGGAGAGGCTGGAGAGTGCTATGACGAGGATTGAGAAGGTGAGGAACTTGCTCAATGAGTCATAGACTGGTGCGGGACAAGGTTGAGCACTCTACTGGTGCTGATGGTATACGAGATATGACTTGAGCGGAGGAGATAGGACGTTTTAACGGGAGGGTTTGGGGACGGCGTTCCATGGATATACGAGAAATTAGATGGGCATTTCGGATATAGAGGGCACGATGAGACGAGGGGCTTCGATACAGGAACAAGAAGAGCATTAGCAGGATAGCATTGGACGGTGGGCAAAACGGGGTAGATTCATATCAGGGGCTTGCTTCACCACAAGTGGTGGACGAACATTGCGAAATAGACTGTGCGATATCGCAACTCTATGTCTGCCGCCCTAGTGAGGAGAGCTAATTACTATGTAGACGAAGAAAGCTAGGGTGATGCAAAATAGGATTAGCAATCCCGATACAGGTCCTATTATTCCCAAATTCCTAAAACACCTGGCCAAGGCCCTTTTCTTTACTCTCTTCTTAGTGACGCGGACATCTCAGTATGGCCAGCCTCCTCTAGTCCTGGATACCATTCCACGACTCCTCATCAGAATCTCTCCCCTGGCTCCGCCGGTTGGGGCTCAGCGCCCGCGTCTTATGCGGCGGTGACCCCCGTCCTCCAACCGGAGAGGGAGACCGCCTCCGCTTCTCAGACTGATTCTCGGTCTGGATGGGGCGATGGTAGGTCTGTGGATCTTCTTGTTGTTGTTGTTCTTGTTGCTGGGCGTCGGCTCGTCGGAGTATCTCCTGCGCCTCGGCCGCGATCCGATCCTTGACATTTATCTTCTCCTTGGGTGGTGGTGGGGACTTGAACTTGGATGGCGGCGCGCTGGGAGGCTGGTCGTCATCCGTTGGCTCCCCATTCCACCGCGCGAGCATCTTGACAACCTTGGGGCCCCATACTTCCTCCCCCTTTGCCAAGTCACTGTACTCGAGACAGTTGACGCCTCCGACGGTGAAGTCGCTCTGGCGGACACGGTCCAGCTCCGCCATGAGCCCTGCCGACTCCAGCCTGGCCCCTAGGTCGTGGCAGAAGCTCCGCACGTAGTACCCAGAGGTGACCGTCATGCGGACCTTGCAGGCCGGAGGACCCTGGTCCTTCCACGGCGGCGGGGTGCTCTCATCAGGGGCATCAGGAACCAGGTCCAACCCCTTCTTGGAGTACACCGTCTGCGGCAGGTTCCCCAGCGCGCCCGACATCATGGGTGGCTCCTTGCTATGGCGACGCTTCTTCGAGGGAGCCTCCCTGATCAGGTCGTCCTGGCGCTCCTCAAACTTGCGCTTGAACGCCTCATGGGCGGCGATGGCCTGGTCGTCCTCGTGCTGCTCCTCGGGGGTGAGCTTCCTACCCGTCTCCTGCTGCTTCTTGACCCTCCAGACCTGCTCGGCGAGGTTGCGCTCGGCGGCCTCGGCCTCCTCCGCGGGCCACCTGTGCGGGTGGGTGCCGGGCTCGTACCACTCCAGCAGCTCTATCTCCTTGACCTCGACCTCCCTGCTGCTGATCTCGCGAGGTATCGGCTTGCCCTCGCGGGCATACTCGTACAGCGGCTTGCCGTCCATCTTGAGGGCCGAGTACAGCGGGGGGATCTGATTCTGCTTCCCCCTGAAGCCCTCCAGGGCCGCCTCCACCTTCTCCCTGGTGATGTGGTCGTAGGGCCTCCTCGTCAGGACACGACCGGCCCGGTCGTAGGTGTCGGTGCTCGCGCCGAAGAGAATGGTGGCATCGTAGGTCTTGACGCAGTCGAGGAACTGGGGGAGGGCCTTTGTGGCGGAGCCGATGCCGAGGATGAGGACACCGGTGGCGAGGGGATCGAGGGTGCCGCCGTGGCCGATCTTGACCTGGTTGGCGCGCTTGACGAGCTTGTTCCTCACTTTCTGGCCGCTCTGCTTCAGCTTGCGGAGCTCGGCGTCGATCAGGGGCCTGAAGATGGGCGAGGGGTTGAAGGCGAGCTGGGTCTCTCGGATGACCTGGGCGGAGGACATGCCGCGAGGCTTGTTGATGGCTGCGCACATGACTGTCAGCAGGCAGGGAGGTGCTGTGGTGCGCATGGCATTGGAAGGTCCAGGTAGTAGGCGGCTACTCACCCATGCAGCCATCACGGACGACATCCGAAGCCATCCTGAGCAATGCGTTGGTGCGTTGCATACGCGCTCTCCCCGAGGAAGAGGAGAGGATGGAGAAGCACTTTCTCGCAGAGCAGCGCAGCGCAGTCCTATGACGAGGATAATGATTCTCTCAAGACTCGAAAAAGTACACGAGTACACGACACAAGTGAGAGGAGTGGTTTAGCCCCAAATTCGGGATGTTGCTCGGAGGACGAGTAGATTGTAGGGTAATCGACAATGGAACTTGGGAGATACCTACGGATACGGATCGTACTGTATTTTTTTTATTTTTTTTTTAAGCTTCAACCTCTTTTTCGAGCCAAGTGCGGGATGAGCCATTACCATTGGGCCACTAACTCCACGGTGCAGCACGTATTACTGCGACGCGGCGGCACCCCACGCGTAAAGCAACCCTGAAGGCGCCCCTCCTCCTCCTCCTCCTCCACTCGTCTCCAAATCCACTCCACGTCGCCGTCGTTCACGTCGCCGTCGCCTCGCCTTCACCTGCGCACACACATCACCATTGTTTTCTCTCTTGACATCTGCACACCACATCATCGCCATTGGAGAACTCTGTGGAGGCAAAAAAAAAAATATCATCCCTGCGTGCCCTTCTCGAAGCTACTACTCGAAACAACGACGATTAGCTACGACGACGCCCTCGGTCCACAGTCCATCCAGCGCGCTTCTCCTAAATCAACCACCAGTTACGCTCGCTGGACCAGCCCTCCTCCCCAGCGCCGCATCGATTGCCACTATTGCGGCAAAAGATCCCGCCCCCTCCGCTACCCGATGGTCTCTACAGCGCGTCCCGAAACCCATCATGGCCGGGCGCAGGCGTAGAGGCTCGACCTCCAGCGTCGAGGCAACGGGCAAACATTCCATTCACTGGTGTCAACAGACATCGGTCTTGCGCAGAGCAGACCCAGGCATCCCCGACGGCGATTGGCCCATTTTCGAGCTCGAAGACGCCATCATCTTCGATAAGCATGGCAACATCGCAAACGCCCTCGAGGTCCTGTTGAAGGGTCCCTTCATCGCCCGCGGCCACATGATTGTCGACGACCGGGAGCAGAAGACGCACTGTATTACATTGGCCCCCGCCGCCTCACCCGTTGAGGCAGACTTTGTCAATTTCGCTGACAAACAGGCAGTGATCATGCCAGTCAGGGGTTCTATCCCGATCGAGATTCCCCAATGCACCCGCTACTCCCAGGGCGAGACCATACACGAAAGTAACGAGGATGACGAGGATCACCGCCCGAGATCCCCAGCGCTCTGGATCGCCGGCGAGGGTTACTGGTTCGAGGTCAACCCATCTGCTGCCTACCTCCCCACGTACAGAACCATCTGCGAAGCAATTCGCCTGTACTACGCCATCTACGATGTCTACAGCACTAAGACTGCTAAGCACATGAACAAGCTGTCGAAATCGACTGACCCTATCGAGAGGTTATCAGAGGTCTTTTTGCAGGTTCGCATTTCTTACATTCCACCCCTCTTTGTGACCCTGCTGACCCATCCCCTCCCAGTACTCGATCAGAGCCGGAAATGGCATGACTGTCGAGGAGGTCGCCCAGATGTGCCACGAGGTGGCACCCTTCCTTCTCAACCAGTTCCTGCGAGACCCCGTCGAGGAGGAGTTCTGGAAAGAGACCTTCTTCTACAGGTGGCTCACGAAAGAGCATGACGTGAGTCGTCCCCGCGTTCCGGTTCGCCACCACCCTGCTAACCGAAGACAGGCTCTCTTCAAACGGACCCTGCAGGCCATCAAGAACCCCGGAAAGGCCATGCCCGCACTTGACGACGGGCTTCCCGCGAGGACTAGACGGGGCCGTTCGATCAATGAACCAGGTCTCACGCCAGAATCCCAGCGCCCTGCAACAACCAGGACACGAGCTACCAGGTCCGGATCCGCCGCATCCCGCGCCCATGACTCGGCTGCGAAGAGCAAAAGTGCGGAGGAGGCGCCTGCGTCGGGGCATAGACCGACGAGATCCCGATCCGCCTTGCAAAGCGAGCCACTCACGGCGGCACAGGTCCCTACACAGGCACAAGTCCCTACACAAGATGCACCTTCACCATTTGAAGACGACAGGAGCGATTTTGACACAGTTCTGGACGGTATCAAAAGGTTCTATATCGAGGGCATGGCCCCAATGACGTTGCTGAACAAACTATACTTTGGCTACAAGTTCCGCGAATACAGAAGCGGCGGGTCTGGATGCCATAAGGTGCCCGTCCAGGAGCTCCTCCACTACAATGCTGCCGCCCTCGTTAAGGCCCTCGACGCGCCGGAGTGGAAGCGTGGCGAGCTTTATCCGTGGCTGAAGGAGCTGGCCAAGACCAAATTTGAGCCCGTGGCTTTCAAGCTGTCCGACTTCCCCTACCGTTTAGTTCCCCGTAAGAAGACAAGCTTCAGACCGAGAAAACGCAACATCGAACACGACAACGAACCTGCTGCGAAGCAGCCTCAGGTTGTTGAGGTAGACTCGGACTCAGAGCAACCGGAGACACCCCGACACAGGGGTAAAGGCATCAAAACCCCCGGCAGACTGGGAAAGTCCTCCCTCCGACCGGCCGCATCGTCCAAGAAGCGACTACACTCTGCCATGGACGAAGATTCGGATTCAGATGACGGCAGAGACGCAAAGAGGTCGCATTACTTCCAAGACGAAGACGACACCACCGAAGATGCGGATGTGAGCGGCCAGGGGCCCGACGACGGAGATGAAGAAGAAGACCCTGTCAAGCTCGTCATCCGCGCGGACAGGATACCGTCGACGGTGGCGCGGGGACCCCACGAGACTTGGACCTGCGATCAGGACGACTGCAGCTACATCGTCCGCGGCGGCGATGCCGAGGAATGCCAGGAACGCATCCGTCTGCACTTCGAGGAGCACGAGCAGCAGACCGAACGTGTCCAGTTGGCGTTGACCGAGGGTAGTCGTGGCCATCTCCCTATCAAGTATGCCAAACCCCCTCCCGTCCTCATCATCAGTGACACCCCTTCCCCTCCTCCCCAGAATACACAATCTCCCGGCCCTTCTGCACCATTACCATCACCATTACCATCACCACCCCCATCTTCAGAACCAACCCAACCGGGCACCAACAGCTTCCGCCACCTCGTCGGCAAGTTCCGGCGCAGACCACACCCCGTGTCAGACAGAATCGGTAATCTTCTATTAACAACTACTCCCTTCCAGCCACCTCCTCGACAAGATCAAGCACCTCGGCGCCGTCCAGGCGCAGCAAGAGCAGTCCGTCGACGGAATGTCCCTCCCGCCACCGATCCGGAGGAAACTGATAGTATGACGGAGCGCGAGGATTAAATAGCCCTGGCCACATCTTGGGCCTGTTGCCACATACGGGAGGGGAGGGGGGGGGTGACCATCGTGGATAGTGCTACAATTACTCAAGGATAGGATACCCAGGTATAATGAATGAGGCGTTTGGGAGGCGGGGGAATGACAGCGGTCGGTCATGTTGGTGGCCGCTTGACTTAAAGGGTCGGTCCATTCACCCATTTCTTTTTCGGCATCGGCGTCTCGAGCAAAGGGGATTTGACCGCTCTCCAGTATTAAGGAACAGGTTGTGTTAGCATCATGTATCTTAACCAATTTTGCTTTTATCGTGTAGGATTTCGCCGTCTCGGGAAGATGCCAGACGACGTTGGCATACTATTAAAATCATAAATGTAACTGCTATTCTCAACTTCTATTCCCCCTTTCTGTTGGTGCTATTTGGTGGGAAGCCCACCGGAGCTGCTGCTTAAAGTAAATAATACCTCTGGCTAATATGCCTTGAGAGGCGAATTCTTCTACCTAGATCAAACCTGTCCCGAATGCGATCGTCTTCCTGCGCCGGAAAATACAGCATGATTGATTCTTCATCCTCGCAACTCTCCAAGCCTAGTTCTCCGCCCCATCCCCTACGACCATCTTATCCTTCTCCGCCTCCAGCAAGAACGCCTCTTCGAGCGCAACCTTCCTCTGATACACACGCAGCCAGCGCTGTCCCCACCTCCGAATCAGACCCTCCCGCTCATCAGACCCGTCGTCCCCCCCTCCTCCTCCTCCTCCTCCTCCTCCTCCCTCCATGAGCTCATCCTTGCTCCCGCCCGCCCAGCTGGACAGCGCGTCGTTCAGCGAGCGGAACATGTCGCGCATGTCCCTGGCCGCCTTGCTGCGCGCTTCGAGGTCCGCTTCCCCGCCGGCGGGTGTGTTGTAAAGTTGGCGGACACGGCCTGTCACCTTGGCGACTGTGTTGGACACTATCTCGAAGACATGCGCCTGCACAAGCGATTCACCCCCGTTGGTGCCATTGGACGGTGTGCTCCCCACGACGGCCCAGTCAATGACAGCCAGGGGCGTGAGGATAGAGTAGTTCAGGAGCTTCTCGACGATAGCCAGTGCCACACCCGGGTGCGCACTCCAGTAGCTCATGACGGAGGCCACAATCTGCGAGCGCGCCACCTCGGATGCCCCGCCGACGTCGAGCAGTCTAACCTTGGTGCGGTCGATGCACGCGAGGACGTGGCTGAGGGATTTCGCGCCTACCCAGCAGACGGCGGTCATGAATACGTCGGTGCTGGCTACGAGGGGGTCGAGTCCCTGCTCGCTGGCCTGGGCTTGGATGCGGTCGATGATGGGCTGGAAGTCATCATCCGGAGCCTTCTTCCTCAGAAGAGCGGCGATTTCCTGGCCTTCTGCGGAGAATGGAGTGTCTGAAATACACATTCAATATCAGCGCCATGTTTCTCTCTCCCACAGATCCCAAAAGTTGTAGGAACGTTAACTTACCGGGATTGGCGAATTTGAAGTTGGGAACATCCTGCTCCTTACCCGGATCAATCAGAGCCAGATAAGCCTCCGGAACAGTCTTCTGAATTCGCTGGGCGAAACTCAGCCGAATCTCCTTATCAAGAGCACCCTTCAGGAACCACATCGACGGGTGAAGAGGCGACAGGCTCGTGTCATCCGTCCACTCCGCCCACTTCCACGTGAAGCCGAAGTTGCTCAGATGGTGCGAGAACCAGTCGACGAACCGGTAGCTGAGCTCGAGGTCCAAGCGGGGGTTGTTCCGGTAGAGGTAGCGGATGGCCCTGCCCAGGCTGGGCGCTATGGCAGCCGGGGCCAGCTTGCAGGCCTCGGTGAGGACGGAGTGGTAGAACACGATCTTGTTCTCTGGGGCTGGCAGCTGGAAGAGCTGCGAGAAGACTGTGTCGACGGCGACGTCCTCCGGTTTCCAGGTGGACCGGCCGGATGGGAAGTTGCGTAGATCGTCGAAGGGCGTTGCTCGCTTGACAAAGGTCCCCTCGGCGAAATAACAGTCCAGATCCATGAGGTAGCGAGCTACCACGTTCCTGTTGAAGTCGAGGTTGTTGATGGTATCCACGAGCCCGTCACGGATGAGCGACGAGGAGATGGCGGTCCGAGGCGGAACAGACTGCGTCTCCTGATCCGCGTAGACCGAGAAGAAAACCTCGGGAAACAGCGGTCGAGGACCTGCGATAACCGTTTTCGGGATAGAAATAGCAGGAAGCGCATGCTTCGTGGGGTCGGACAGCTTCTCCTGGATCTCGATATCCTCCAGGGGCATCTGCCACGGCCGGGGCAGGCACTTGAGCTCCCAGTTCTCGGACGCCTCATTCTGCAGCTGCTTCTGGATCAGCATACAGAGGGTTGGGGAAGCGGGCCCAGTCTCCTTCTTCTCGGGGTGGAACGGGTCGACGATGGCCTGCAGCGCGTGCGGCTCCGAGGCGATGATGTCGGTCTTTTCCATAAGCTCCGCGGCCTTCTGCTGGGACAGGTGGCCGGGTGCGGCGGCCATGATGTATGGGATAGTGAGTAGGATGATCTTGACGATTTCTGTACCAATAGTCTTGATAAAATGTCAGTCGGCGAGACTAAGGACCTTCCATGTGTATCCGGGCATGAAGTGGGAGAGGTGGAGGGTGGGACGTACATCCTCAGAGCTAGCTGTCTGGAGGTCGGCAGCACGACTAAAGAGCTCATCCAGCAGGGGGAACAGACCCTCGCCCTCAAGCAGCGACTGCAGGCACGCCAAAAATTTGAGATGAAGCTTCACAAGCTTCCAGTGCCCCGCAGCAATGTCCTTCCCGGTCGCCTCGGCCAGGCGAGCCAGCACATCACCAGCCACCTTTGGCTGGCGCGTGTTGGCGACGAGCACCACAGCGGCGATAAACGGTGTCTTGAGCGGCTGCTCGACGTGGAGCAGCATGAGGAGATCAAGGAAGACGCCGCGCAGGTCGTCGTCGTCGTAGTTGTCCGTGACCATGTGGGCAATGGACAGCACGTCCTGGGACCACTGTCTAAGCGGGGAGTCGGCGATGCTCAGCAGCTGGCGTCGGACACGGACGGGAAGCGGCGCCGAGTCGGTCCGTCGCCGCTGATTCCGGCGATCGTAGTTGTCATCATCGTCTAGGCAGGTTAGCACCAAGTATTAGCTTAAGGGCTGTCGCAACGAGAGGGCATTCAGAGGGCGTGGAGGACAATGGGACTTGGAGAAGCGACTCACCTCTGTAGCGCCGCTTGCGATTGTAGTGGCCGCCCGACTGCCTTCGATCGTAATCGGCCATGTTTGAGGCTGGAGATGCACGGCGTCGCTAGGGTCGAGGTCGATGTCGATGTTTGGCAAGGTTGTCACCTCTTGATACGGATGAAGTACGAGCAACTCGGCTGTTGGCAGCTGGGAAAAATGAGGTCAGTGCACAGGCGCGCAATTGCCCTCGCTCACGCGTTTCATAGGTAAGCTCCAGACCCGAGTACTCTGTAATTAGGTACTACAGGGCCCGGGCAGTCAACTCATGCCTGAGGCAGCAATTTTGAAACCGGCTTCAGCAACTGAAGCAAGCTCTTGAATCCGACGATGGACCAAAACACCTCACAGAAGTCCATCATTGAGACGTGCCACATCTAACCACGTATTATGGCCATACTTTTATTATTTCGTTGTTCTTTCCGTCCATCTAACCCAAATGCATTTAGGTACGCGTTACCCGCTAGAAATCCGTGGGCTTGAGCAGTCAAGATTCACCGTGCCTGGCGTGGTGCCATCGTCCTTCTAAGCCTTGTCCTTTTCTCTTCTTAATGTAATCGTGCTGCCTTTTCCATTCGCCACGTCCGTCCGGTCCCTGTCTGCCCTGCTTCGCTGGACTGCACCTGTTTTGACAGGCCTCTTTGGCATCAGAAAGTAAGAGAGTAAAGAAGTGCAAGAAGAAAGATAAAAAACCACTCATCTTCGGCACACGCTTGGCCACATTCGGTCCTCGAAAGCAACCCCGGGACGAAGAGGAAAGGGGACAATGAGTAGAGCCATCTCTGTCATGAACCGAAACCTGGTCTAACAACGTAATTCCCTGCGATATGCACCAAAGTGGCATCCCTCATCGCGGCCCATGCCCCGCGACGCCCCAACGCCACCATTTTCGGCTGGAGCCCGTAGAACGGACAATGTACCTGCTTTCATCAAAACGCCGCCAAACAGGGAATTGCTCCCATGCGTTTCCCCCAAAACCCTCAAACGCGTTCAAGCTATTGCATTCTCTTGCGGGCTCCGGCCCCCCCCTCCCCCAGCATCGACTCCGACGTATCCTCCTTTTCCCGGCAGTTTTGCGCAGAGACCTTCGAGATCACATAATTTGCCGCCCTATCCACCCTACCTGCCCGGCCGGTCTTGTAAGCTTGAACAAGAGGGCTGAGCCCCCCCGGTCCTCACCAGGCTCCGCGCGAGGGTGGGGATAACGCAAGGTCTCGAACCGTCGGTTGCCACAGGAGGCAGTGTATGTCCAACTGATCCCAATCGGCGCCTTAATGAGCTCAATCCAGCTTCGCCATCATCTGTTGCTTCGTCAACGGCGTCAGGTTGTCGATGTCCAGGCCGCGGGATGCCAGCACCGGGCGCATATGAGCGGGTACAAGACGCTGATTCAGCTCGGGTGCGATAGACAGTTCTGTATATCACGCCCATGTCAATAATGAACATTGCAATGACGTCACCGTCATGGTAGCAGCTTCAGCCTTACCGTGATGTGTAAAGTCAAAGAGATCAGGTAGATCCCTCATCTGGCCAGAGCCGTGCCTCGAATCGGGCAGCTTCGTGTTTGGGTCACGGAGTTCGTCGAAAAATGGGTGGACCATGGCATTGATAGCCGATTGTCTCTCGGTCGGGGTATACTCGAGTAGGCGGGCGATCAGGTCGATGGCGTTCGCGTCTGCCTTGCGGAAGACCTTGTTGAAGGGGTGGGGCTTGATCTGCGGGAACTTGTGCTCCATGTAGTTGGGATTCATAGTCCGGATCTGCTCCCTGGTCGGCGTGCCCAGGACCTTGATAATCTCGACGAGCTGGTCGATACCCGACTCGCCGGGGAAAAGAGGTTGCCCCAGCATCAGCTCGGCCATAACGCATCCGGTGGACCAAACATCTTGAGAAAATGTCAGCTTCTCCCAAACCCGTTCCGCTACAAGGGAAATGACTCACCAATCTTGGTGGTGTAGTTTGTCGCGCCGAAAATCAGCTCGGGGGCGCGGTAGTAGCGGGAGCAAATGTAGGAAACGTTCGGCTCGTTCTCAACCAGGATCTTAGCGCTTCCAAAGTCGCAGAGCTTCAGTACCCCGGACGTGGGGTCGAGCAGGAGGTTCTGGGGCTTGATATCTCTGTGGCAGATTCCTTGGGAGTGGATGTATGCCAGTGCCCTGAAAAGCTGGTAGATGTACAGCTTGACCTCGAGGATGGGCATGGTCGTTTTCAGCTTGTTGAAGAAACGGGACGCTCTATATACCGTTTCGGGAACGAACTCCTGGACCAGGTTGAGGTAGACCTCGTCCTTCTATGCGAAAATTAGCATCACCATGCTTGCATCTTGGGCAGGCCACAGAACTTACGCGATCACCGTTTGAGTAGTAGAAGGCCTTCAGCTGAACGATATTGGGGTGCCGGACGATACGCATGATCTGGAGCTCACGGTTCTGCAGTCGTGGTCAGTTCCCAATCCTGACCCCATCCAACGCAAGATGATGATGATAGCCGTACGCACCTTGAACCGCTTGTCCTGGAGAACTCGCTTGATGGCGGCATCTTCCCCCGAGGGCGACAGCTTGGTCTGGAAGACGACGCCAAACGAACCATTTCCCACGATCTTGCATTGCGTGTATTGGAGGTCCCTTGTCTCACCGGTGACTCCGTCCTGCACCTTTTCGCGGATGACCTCTGCCCCACAGGTCAGCAATGTGGAAACCAGCGATGAGGCAGATGCATCAAATGACGAGGAATCCGGAAAACCACTCACCTCCCATTCTTAGACTGTTCAAAGTGTTGGGGCGATGCGAAGACATTGTGACGTGCTCTATCCGTAACCAAGCGCACGCAGGGGCTACCGGACCTGAAGCGGGGGTCGGCCGCGTGATATGTTCGGGAGGGGGGGTAGCGAAACGGTGCACCGGGAGCGATCCGTGGTGGGCAGTTGGCGTGAGACGAAAAGTTGAGTCGAGGACTGTGATTTCGAAGTCTTGTCGGTCGTGGCTGCTTTCTTCGCGATGCGGTAGAAAACAAAGAAAAAAGTGTTGAGTTGTGCGGCGGGAAGAAAGTTGCTCACGAGAGTCGGCTCGGAGGGGTCCCTTGGTCGTGACAAGTGGCGGCGCTCGTGACCTCGAAGGTTTAGGGCCGCGGTGGCCTTGGATTGGAGGGACCTTGGCAGCTTCCGGCGGCTGGGCGGCAAAAAAAAAGTCTCAGCACATTTATGCGTTCGAGGAGAATGGGAATGAGAGTATAAAGGGTATCATTCGCAGGAAACAGGAGGACAAAGGGAGTTTGAGGAGAATTTGATCTGAGGTTGTTTTGGTAGGTAACACAGCGCAAGTTGGGAGGGGGAGGGGGGTTGCGGGGCTGGCTGCCTGGCTTGGCTGGGGCAGGCAGGAGTAGGAGCAGGAGCAGGAGTACGAGAGGGAGGACGGAGGGGGAAATGTGGAAAGAAAAGGGTACTAGTAGTAGATATTAAAAGCTCCCAGACCGACGACAGGGCAGGGGCAGGGAAAGCAAGGCTATAAAGGCGGCTGGGCAGCAGTGCTCTTGGGACCAGCAGCAGAGACAGCGGCAGCACCAAGGTAGCCCAGTAGCCAGTAGCCAGTATCCAAGCATCCAGCATCCAGCGGCAGTAGAGGTGGCAATGCAGGCCGAGGCGGGAGGGAGGGCCAGGATGGAGGGGTGTGGGAGGATGCGCTATGCTGCATGGGTGCATCGACACTGCCAAGTGCCAGTCACTGAGTGAGCGTGGATGTCGGTCGGGGCCCGCTCTGGGCAGGGCTCCGGGCACCCTGAGCCATACTAAGGGCATAGTACAACCACGGCGGCGCCGGTGCCAGCGGGACGGGGCTGCGAAGACGGCAAGCTGGGAGAGCAACGGGCGGCGGGGGGGAGAGGGGAGCTCCGCCAAGATGACGCTCGTCGAGTGTGCTGGAGGACCCGGGCGGGTTGGAAGACGAACTAGAAAACGTCTCACTTACAGGAGAGGTGAGCTGCTGCTTCAATGGCAACAGTAGGGAGGTGGTTGGTGTCGTCAATGCTGATGTCAAGCAAGGTCGGTGAGGTAGGTAATGCTCGAGTGTCTGGCGTTGCCGATTTCGCACATGCAGAAGGGGGGGGGGGGAATCNCCGATTTCGCACATGCAGAAGGGGGGGGGGGAATCACTGCGGCAGTACTCCAAGTGGTTCACGGGAGCAGCAGACTTCGCAGCTGCTGAGGGACCCAGGAGTAAAAACGCAACGCCGAAGACAATGGGGGAGCAGACGATGCTTCGCTATAGGCGCAGGTAGGTATGTACGGGATACTTATGTGACGTGATAGTCCAGCTCCTGAAGTTGATGTCAGGAATGCAAACGCGGTGCAACGGGGAGCATCTCGATACGGTACCTTACAGTGGCGGCAAGAGGTAGGGTGCGTTCGACGTTCGGAGGGATGCGCAAGGAGTACCTAGTAGAGAGGACACAAGACAAGGTCCAGGAGAAGAGTGATTCCTCCCTACAGTAGTAGGCGGTAGGTGTGGTGATGGGGTTTGGTGTGGTGGACGGGATCAGACACAGCAACCGTCGTTGTTGATGAGGGATTCCAGGTTCGGGGGCAATTGCCAGCAGTGTGGGCTACCTAGGTACTAGGTAGGTTGGAGTGGGTTAATGGCTCCAGCCTCCAGTGGCATTGGCTAGGTACTAGGTTGGGAGGGGCGGGTCTCTGGGCAGTGGAGGGGGCGGGGTGCTTGATGTAGCGCGCTCGTGACAGGGAGCCGGGGAGGGGGGAACAGGGACGGGCTGGATTGAGATGAGCTAGCGCCGCTCCCAGGCCACGGTGAAGGGAGGTGAATGATGCAGCAACAATGCAGGTGGACTGGCGAACTGAATTGGCTCTGGAGTGGACCGCAGTGGGATTTTGCTGCCCAGCTGATGTATGCAGGTGGGGTCCCAGCAGACACCGATGGGGTCCTTGTACCTGCCCATGTACATTTTGGACGTGCAGGAACTGAACCTGATGAACACATCAACCCGAGTCTCTGAACTGCTTGAAAGAGAGAGCTACTGTAGCTAAGTACTAAGGTATGAATCATCTCATTCGTCTCGGTTCGCGGCATGGCTTGGCTGGGGTCTACGATCCGGGATCTGGGATCAGATATGACGCCTCGGAACGTCGACCTGAGCTCTCGCTTGCGGAAAGGCTCAGAATGCATACTGTACCTCCAAGCCTGAGGTGCAGGTACGTAATTAATGATCCCAGAGCTTGAGGGGTGGACGACGACTTGTTTGTCGCTCACGCCCCAGACAGACTTGGACAGGCAACAGCACTGTTGCCATGTTTGTTGCTTGGTCAGGCACCCAACAGGATGTTCGGTCCAGTCCTGCAGCACCGGCGGTTCACTCCATCCTGCCTGATGGAGTAGCATGAAAGCGACACCGGATTCGGCCACGAGCGCGTCAGCACGAAACGTACAAATTATCACATATTACTGGGACCCGAGTGTGTACGGATACCATTATTATCTCGTACGAGTACATTCGTATGCTGCACAGGCGTTGTGTGGGCGGGAAGGGGCGGGCGGGTATGCCAGGGATCGAGACTACTAGGGTTTGCTCATGCTGTGGTGCTACCCGTAGGGGTGGGCAGGAGGTATTGAAGTACGGATACGTCGCTGGGGATTTCGAAAGCTGGGAGGCAGCCAAGATGCATATCGATTGGGATCTACCAGTAGGTACGGATAGTCGAATCCAAGAATGAGTTCGTGAGGCTGGTGCGGCGGAAGGTTAGCGAAGCCACCAGAGGTGGGTGGGCACAATGGAATGACCAAACGACAACCTGGTGAAGGATGAAGATCTCACCAACAAGAACATGGAGCTAACCAACAACAAAGGCACTGCCGCACTGCCTTGACGACGACAGGGCGACTGGTTGCGGGCGCATGCCGGCACCCTGTGCTTATTACCAGCTGCGGCCTGTTGGCGCATTCTGACATTGCCATTCCGCTGCGGGGCTGCTGTCACGCGCCCAGGTCGGCCGGTCCCTGGGAGGCACTGCTCTGTGATGCATCACCTTTTTTTTTTTTTTTTTTTTTGGTTGGTGGCGCTCACGAACCGGTGTTGGCCACCCGGTCGATTGCAGATTATTATTACTCGTACCTTCACTTACGCCCGTTATTTGCTGCCTGTTTCCCGTGCCCTAGGGTAGCCAAGAGCCAATCTCTGTCCTGGATGACGGACATGCTGCTAGCGTTAGTCTCAGGTTCTCAAGAGCTGTTACCTCAACCTGCACGAGGCAGTAACGTTCAACACCACCAGATTCGGCATCACCAAAATCAACCAGTAATCGGCTTCTTACCGCTGATTTTAGAGTTATTCATTATTCAATAGTAATAGAACTGATATTTCTATGCTGATCTGGGACAGAGATACAACGACTCTCGTTCGCAGGTAGGACGAGCGAAACCTTGGCCCAAGGCTCACGTACAGTACTTAAATCAAAACGTCACGCGATGATGGCTACTACTACTTGGTACTACTACTACTACTAGTACTACAGGTACTAGTAAGTAAGTAGGTACCAGGTAGGTACTAGTATTTGAGTCGCCGCTTGTTCCTGCCTTGACGTGTACGCATGTTAATACTCGCCCCTTCCGCCGACAGCAGAACTGCCAGCAAACGGGGCAAGAGCACACGGGGCACTCCTCGCGACTCGGAAGGCAAAAAGTGTCCCCATCGCAGAGCTCCTCCGCCCCCCAGCAAAAACTCCCCAGATCTTCCCCTCCATCCTCACTCAATCAATATCCTGCAAGACTCTCTAGTCGCGGTGAAGATCGTCCACGAGTAGCAGAGAGACCTTTGGTCAGCAAAAAGCCCCGCCATTAGAGCGCGGCCCACATTCATTCCAGCACGCATAGCCGTTGAAAGGTCAAGCACACCGATCGCTGCGCAACGACTCAACGAGCCAGCAGCAGACCACCGCTCACCATAAAGGGCAAAGTTCAGGGCAGCCTCTGATGCGACGGCAGCGGCGCCATCACGGGACGCAAAATCCGGCGTTGTGGTTCTATACGACACTGGCTATCACTGGTCGTTCTGGCTGTGTTCGCACGTTGGCTACTACGCACCCGGCCATGTGGGCGGCCAGTTTCTGCGGCCTAGTACTGACACCTTGGTGCGTAGCCGACTCGCGCCATGCATCGGCCGTCTATTACTACCTCTGCATCCGAGATCTGATGGGGGCATCCCGCTGGTGGCTTTCGCCGGTGGTGCAACGGATGTAGAGGGTTCCTAGATGGCGTCTCGAAGGCAAGGGAGACCGTGAAGCGGGGGTCAGACGCTCACCCAGCCCTCAGCAGCCGCGACACCCCCATCCGTGATCTTGAACAGGGGTTCTTCACTAACTCCAATGTACGTCTCTTTAGCCCCGAATTCTTAGCCACAGCCGATCCAGCTTCTAGAGCTAACCTGCAGCAGACCAGTTAGGAGCTCGATATTCCCGTTCAAGTGAGGCCAGGGCGGATCGCCAGATACATAGAACGGCGGCGAAAATGCACGAAGACATCATGCTGTCGCTGGCTACGATGCCCCGCCCCACTCCTCGTCGAGATGGAGGGCCACTTGTGGATATGGACCAGGTACTCCGATGGAGCTATACAGACGAGGGCTTTTAGGTCCGGTCAAGGAGAGAGACCTCAAACCCTAAGCTTTGCCCCCCACGGCATGCGAGACTATCGTGAAAGGTCCGAGACCGCCGTGTGGTCTTAACCGGCGGCGACTACCAAGCGGGAGGCTCATCACGAGCAAATAAGCTTTCCCATCAATTTTCGAGGCTAGCAATGGCTTCATCAGACAATCCGCGTGGCCATGTGCGGCATGGTCGGCATGCCACTCGAAATTAGCGCTCCTTGATACCAAGGAGCTCGAGACTGCCTGTGTCGCTGGCGCACGGCAGACGCCATGCCACACAGCGACCCGTTCTGGATTAATATCGTGGACGACGTTCAATACGTCATTGTTGGGCGTCGTTTTTGTATGGTGTACAGACATACCTTGTGGCCCAAACCCATGGAGCCGAGGGGTTCACCACAGGGCACAGGCTCTCCGGGTGTTGCTCTAAATGGATCGGATGCCACCGATTGATGACCGAGTGGAACGCCACAACACTTGAACACACCGGGTCCTGCCATTGAGATGTTGAAGCACAGCTCCAACAGGGGTTGGCTGTTGATTCGCGGCTCTGTGACGGCCGTCCACGGGCACGGCCACCCACATCACGCCGTGGGCGAGGGAAAATCAAAACTGGCAGTAGTGGTGGTGGTCTGGTGGAATGCATCCTGCGGTCCCATGACCACCCCATGCAACGCTAACGGGCAATTTGGGTTTGCCCGTCGCCCCAAGGCCCAGCCTTCAGTCGCCTCCCTCGAAGCACCAGTCCAGCCCAGTGAGGTAATTCACTCACCTGATGAGAGAGAAAAAAAGGGGCTTTCAAACAGCAGAGCTGCCCGATCAGCACCGCAAGCACCAATTGGCAACGTCAATTGGTCAAGCTCTGCAAAGCTCTGCAACGTGGCGTTCCTACCCGTCGGCCTCACCAACCGCACTCGACTCGACAGCAACTTCCTTCGTCCACAGCGACGGATACTGCACCTGCAGTGCTTTGAACCGTCGCTTCCCCGTCCTCTTGGAAAGCCGGAAGATTCCCATAATTAGCTCCAGGGTTGTGTTCCTGGGTCTGGGCCGTCTGGCTTCACTCGCGGCATTCACACAACAAGATACTGTCATGAGCCCAACCTAGCCAAGCCAGGCCAAGCGGAGTCGGGCCAAGACTTAAGTCTCGTTGACCAGGGCCTAACCCAAAGGTATTCTGCTTGGTGCATGGACGACAACATCTCCACGAGGTCCTGAAGCTGGCGCTTCCGAGTGACAGACATCGATCCATCTGGCCGGCCCGGACAGGTGCCCAGGCCAATCAATGCCAACAGGTTGGCATCTCGATCGCGCCTATCCAACGGGAGTCTGTTCCTGACTACCACTTGCTACCCTTTCTTGGCCTCGATGACCGTCAGCATCGGATGCTTGTAGTGCGCCCAACGTTCACATGCTGCACCTGGGGCTGTGCTACTGTACATGAAGCAGCAAGCGCCCCTACAGCTCATTGGTCTGCCTCGGAGCTCACCAGACCCCCCTGTCACAAACGAACCAACTGCATCTGCGTACGTCAAGAGAGTTTTGGCGAGACCACTGCGAGACGGCTGGATCAAAATGTATCAACCCCTGCTACTAACACTTGCACTTACAACGTACAAGTGAAGTGGTCCATCTTAGGCCAAGTCAACATTTTCGTTGTCGCAGCTTGGACGGCACAAACTCCTTGGCCAGAATCGGCCGAACGAATCGGCCAGCAGGGCTGGTAATTTACAGTCTCCGGCGAACCTACGGTGTACTATTGCGTGCATGCATCTGATGTACCTAGGATAACGCATACCTGGCTGCTGAACCTTGGCCAATGCTTGCCAGCTCCCAGTTGAATCCGACCGATTGGTTGCTGAGGATCTCGCTGTTCTTCATTCCTGCTGCGTTATACGGAGGACTAATCATTGCTGCTGCACATTACAAGACAAGATTGGGAGCTGGAAGGCCCCCTGGCAAGCCATTTCTCGTACATGAGCTCTCTGCATGTCTCAAAGCAGTCCAGAGCAACCACTGAAAGACCAAGGGCTTCAAGCACGCCCTGGACATTCTGGACACAAGTCCTGCACTGCACGCATGTCGGATCCCTGAAATCAGCTGATCCGAAGGTTTTACATGCCCAACAGGACGGTTCCACGGGACTGGCTGCAGCCACACGGAAAGTGTCCATGAGGCTCTTCCGATGATGAAAGCCCCGGCCGGCGATTACTCATTGACAAACTTGAGGAGCCAACCTACGGGGGTCAGTGCAGTGCGATTGAACGTGGCATTGGCAATCTGATAATGTATTCCAGGGGTCTTTCCGATCGAAAATGGGGGTCAACTTACGGCCTACGTAAGGATGGAACCCCCATCTTCGGTCTGCTATCTACTGGGGCATAAGCAAGGCGGTCTAATAATGTATGCGCCCGGGATGTTCAGAAAACGTCTGACCATCGAGGCGAAAAGGGAAGCTAATAATTTCCAGGTATCCATTCAATGTGGTCGCTGTCAAGCGCCATATGTGACGTGGATGGCCTGGATATCTGCATCCCCAACGAAACTATTCAGATTAATGTCGAAATTCTGACCACTGGTCTGCAGGATGTCGTTGCTTTTGCGTCTTATCTGTCTCTCCGACGGGCTTCAGAATTTGCCGGAGACTCGAGTTCAAAGCCGAGTTTGACGGCGCTTTTGGAACAGGGCCGGAATCAGAATGGCCCTTTATGTTCCCCTGAGCGCGAAGCTTTACAAATCCTTCTCAGCAACCGGGCCTTCCGAGGGAAAGAGAGACGAGACCAGACCAGTGCCATTGGTTGCAAATCGGTTTATGTTTTTACACTCGTCGCCTGGAAGTGACCTGGTATGGTTCCGTCCGCATGTGTGGGGATGATGGGAGTTGACATGAGAGCAGGAGTCTCGTCGCGTTAGTGCCCCCCCCCCCCCCCCCCCCNCCCCCCCCCCCTTCCCTTTGCTACGATTTCGGACAAATGTCCTTACGATCAAGATAGATCCAAGATATGACTCTAGATCTTAATGGATTCAGGGTTCGATGTTCGCCGACCTCCCTTCGCCCTTACCCCAGCACTCTAGAGGCAAACCGCCTAGCTGCAGGATCTCCGGGTGCCTCACATGTCCCTTTCCGCCAATTACCTACACCAGCCCACCAATTCATTCCGCCATGCGGATGTCGTTCAACCGGCTCAGAGTAAGCCTCCCCTACTGGTACAGAGACTAACCGCCACAAAACATGTTGAGAATGTCCCAGTCGCGCTGTTCTCCACCTCCAGCATAATACAACATCAACAACAACGACGACGACGACGACGACGACAACGACGACGATATTCTGCCAAGACGAAAGATCATTACATGGTTACACTATAGTGTTTCTTGTGCTACCTGGGCCACCCGCATTATCGCCTGGTGACGGTCGTCGCACAGAGCAATGCTATAGGTACCTACGGACGTCCCCTGTGTTACGGGAGGTAGACTCAGCAGGGTACCTTATGTATATGCCGTGGAACAGGCCGTCTTTGTGTGTCCATTTCGGCTAATGTTTTTGGCCGCATGATCGTTCGTTTATTTAAATGAAGCCATAAGCTCTTACTATGCCTTGGTATTTAGGAGTCCAGAGGTGGGGGGGGGACATAATATTTGTCGGTGAGTGTAGGTAAACCACCCGGTATGTGCGTAGTATTGACACTGCCGTCTATTACCACGCCCCGAATAGAAAAACAGAAAGAAAATAAATGTGAATCTCTTTACTTGAATGACAGGCATAGCACAGAAAATCACTAGATATTCCGATCTTGAGTCACATATCGCATCGCCTGAGATTGAAAAATAAAATAAAAAAAGAAAGGAAAAAGAAAAAAAAAACTTGCAAGAAGCCGATAACCTAAGACTACGATACTCAGCCAGGGAAAAGAAAAAAAAAAAAGGAAAAAACACATAGATCAGATGACCCGTCCAATAAGCCGGTTGACTCAAAGAAAGGAGCACAGCTGCTGACGAGATGAGGTTTAGAAAGCTTAAAAGTCCTATAAGCGTGCTGACCCTTTACCCCCCCCCCCTC